>JAGXJF010002354.1:0-64605 GCA_019208055.1 Stipa capillata | reverse complement strand
CCACGCAGTGGTTCGCCGGTTGCCCTGAAACGGCCGCCGTGTGTGTTTTCCGATCCTGCTCTCGTCGGAACACCGTTCGGAGTGAAGGAATGGCCTTGATCGGATTGGAACACGAGAAGATCCCTCTCGCGGCTGGGAGGTATAACCTAGCTACGGGAGGCTGCGGGCTTCATCAACAACGGTCAAATTCTCCGCTGCGTTGACGTGTTCGTCGAGGGTATGCAAATATGATCTGTCTCTCGTTGCAAGCTTCTTCTAGATTGGATCTTGGTTTTCTAGATTGGATCTAGGTTTTCGTTTGCATCTCGTAGGAAAATTTTTGTTTTCTATGCTACGAATCCCATCATTAAATGCGATGGAACTGATCGTGCCGTGAACCGCGCCTGGCGATCGTTCAAATCCTTTTAGGGGTCCAAGAATTGGGGTTTTGCCCACATTGCATTCCTGGCTCCTAGCATTCTCGTTCTCTTCATCTTCTTCCTCGCGCCCTTGCCCAAAAAACCTTCGCCTCCATCCTCGCGCGGTCAAATGACGAAGACGGGCAAGAAGAAGGTCGTGAAGGGATCCGGATCTCCCGATCGAGCCGACGAGTCGGGGAAAGCCTCAAAGGAGACCGCCGTCGCCATTCCGGAGTTTGAGGCTTCGGTAATGGACGCCGCCGCCCTTGAGAAGCTCACGGAGGATGAGGTGATCCTCCCGGAGGTATTCGTACCTTACCGGGAGGCCGTGAAGGAGACGGTCCCAAGCCCCAACACCGGCTGGACCGTCGTCTTCGCAGACTTCTTCAAATGCGGGTTCCAGTTCCCGCCGTCGGCCTTCTTCCTCTTGACGCTCCAGCACTACGGGATCGAGTTGATTCACCTCAACCCGAACTCGATCCTGATGCTGGCGGTCTTCGCACACCTGTGCGAGGCCTACCTCGGTGTCAGGCCGAGCCTGGAGCTGTGGAAGTACCTCCGCCGGCAGAAGAGCAGGGGCGTAGGAGTAGTCGGCGGCGCCGGGTTCCGCCTCCGAGAAGGAAGGAAGGACGAGTACATTGTCTCGTCCTGGAAGTCTTCGTGGTCGGGCTGGCACGCTCGGTGGTTCTACTGCCAGCCCCCCGCAGAATCCAAGATCTCCTACCGCGGACTCGCTCCTCACCCGATCAAATGCTGGGGAGAGGTTCCGAAGGAGACCAGGCATCTGAAGGCCCTCGTCGGCGACATCGCCAATCTCGCCACCAAGGGATTGACGGTGTGGGACGTCGCGGAGGACTTTCTTCGGCGCCGTATCAGCCCCCTTCGGTCACGAATCGCGGCGGCCTGGGCAATCCCGGAAGGCCAAGACCCGACAAGGGATTTTGACACGGGTAAGTATAGCGACTTGCCCCATGTCAATTCAATTATTGAGACTCCTCTTACAACCTATTCGAGCAGTCCCCCCAAGGCGGGCGCAATGACGTGCCCTTGCCCCTTCTGAGACAGAGTCCAGAGAGCCGGCAAGAGGTGTTCTCGGTAAGTCACTCACTCTACCTCCTTGTCTGACTTGGTCTCGTCCGAGCGGCCTTACTGATGGTTCTCGGGTTCTTTCTTTGCAGCGCGTAGGCCGCGGGGGTCCCGACTCGGAGGCCGAACGTGCTGGCGCTCCTGTCAAGGATGATGACGTCGTGATATACGACACGGCCCCGCCGCTCCCCGAGACTAGAGAGGAGGGCCCTTCTGCTGATGAGGGGGCGGAGGACTTCCCGTCGAACTCTTCTGCCCGGGATCCTCAATCGCAGGTTTGGACTCTCACCCGACTACCTTTTCCTTTCATATTCTTTTCCGAATACTAATCGTAAAGGTGGTCGTATCGAATAGCCGGAGGCAAGCGACCCTCTCCCCAAGGAGCCAACTCCCCCTCCCTCGGCCGTTCTCGAGGAGGAGTCCGTGGCGGACAAAGGGAAGGCGCCGCTACCTTCCGGCAAGCGAGACTCGAGTGTCTTGGCACTGAAATCCCCTCTGAAGGGGAAGCGTCAGAAGTGAGTTTCCTTTTGCCGCTTTTTTCTTTCGACTTCGTTGTGTTGAAGTTTTGACTTGGTTGCTTTTTGGGCGACTAGGGTGGTGATCCGATCCGGCAAGGCTCCGACTACCGCAGCCAGTAAGCCGCAGCCCCCGGCGCCGAAATCAGCACCGGCCCCTGTGGCGGACTTGCCACAGGCCCCTGCGCCGGACTTGCCGCAGGCTCCTGCGCCGGATGCGTCGGAGCCGCCGCAGGCTTCGGCTCAGGAGTTGCCGCCAGCCCTTACCGAGGAATCGGGGCCCGCGGCGCCGGAGTCGGAGTTGCCCCTTGTCGGGCCAGCTGTGCCTTCGGGTCCTTCGGTGCCTGAAGGCCTTCGCCTTACCTCCTTGCTGCAGGTAAAGTAAAGGAAATCAGCGATAAGGTAATTTTTACTGTACTTGTACTAACCGGTTCTCTTTCAGCTTGCTCTCTCCCAGGCCACTCCGCTCGAGAAGGCTCAAGAGGAGCTGGACTCGACGCGCGACGAGTTGAAGAAGCGCCTTGACGAGTTCGAGAGGCAGCGGGCGGAGATCGAGGCGCTGCAGAAGTGGCTTGAGGACTCCGAGAAGCGGCTCGAGGACTCCGAGAAGCGGGCGTCGAAGAAGGAGGCGCTGCAGAAGAGTCTTGACGACTCCGAGAAGCGGCGCGTGGCGGTCGAGGCTGATCTTTCGTCCGCGAATGCACGCCTCTCCGACGTTGTGCCTTCCTTGTAGCGGAGCCGGTCCTACGCGACGAAGCTGGAGGAAGATCTCGAGCGGGCCTTGGGCACGCTCGAGAAGGCGCTAGGTGAAGTTGGTGTGGTCGTCGCCCCGAGCTCTTCTTCGGCCGACCGCCTGGCCGGGCTGATGGCGTCCGTCACCAAGCTGAAGCCTACCGTCGACAAGCTCCTTGAGGACGAGCTTCAGCAAGGGGTCCGCGACGCCTTGGCCGTTGCCCTGGCCCTTCTGAAGCGCGAGCGCCCGGACTTGCCGCTGGAGGCCCTCGAAGCGGACTTGCCGGAGGAGGAGCTGGAGAGCCTTGTCGGCGCCGTGCAGGCGGCAGCCGATGCTTTTGGCGATCGAGTCCAGCCACCTGGCTCGCAGTAGGTCTGTAATAGGAAAAACTTATGCAAATACAGTGATTAGTAACTGTGCTTTTAACTGGTGTGTTTTTGTCTTTTTCAAAAAACCTTGTCTAATCTGCTTGCGCGAAACTTTGTCGGATGCAAGCATAGGCTTTAGTCGGAACCAATCGTCCTTTGTCTCCCTTTGGTGCGGGTTTATGAATAGGGCCGTAGGTCACTCTTTTCTGAGATTGACCAGTCCTTAGGTTTAGTCGGATGGAGGGCTCCGTGGCTCCTCGTCATCAGTAAACGCGATAAGGGGTCTCTCGTACAGCTTGTCGTGGCCGTGGCAACATCTTCGTGCCCCTAGCTGAGGGAAGACTCCGGCTACTTGGCTAGTAAATCCTATGCTTGCCTGATCGGCAAAGTTCCACTCTACCCGAGATATCTTTCGCTCCGAGTAGTCGGAGGTGTGGATGAGCGTGAGGGTTCCGTCGATCTAGTCGTAGCCATACTTCCTTTCCTTCCTTTACTCTAGATTGGGGGACTTTGCTACGAAACTGGGGAGCTTAGTCGACCAGGCCTTAGGTTTGGTCAGGTGGGGGGCTCAGTGGCTCCCCTGTCACCTGCAAACGCGTTAAGGGGTTTTCCGTGCGTCCCTGGCAGTTGCAGCGCAGAACCCTTCCTCCTCTGCGCGGTCGAAAAAGTCGGTACTCGTACTCGTATCTCGACTTCACCGTATTCTTATCCAGCCCCCGACTGTCTGTTCGAGGGATATCTCGGATAGGCAGTTTGAATTAAAAATAGGAAAAAAAGAACTAAGGACTCTTGTATTATTTAACGAAAAAAATGTGTCTTTTATAGGCTGCTGTAAGAAAACTAACTCTTAAGAAAGAACTAAAAACAAAAACTAAGCCATCCCCTCCTCTTTTGGCTTGTCATCGGTTGCGCCAAAGGCTCCCGTCCTCGTGTCGCGACCTGCTGACCGAACTTTGTAGAGAGCGCGTGCTGGGCGGCGGTGCCCGAAGCGTCTTATTGTCGACTTGTTCGTAGCTTGGCGACTCTTGAGGTTGGGGTTGGTGCAACTTCGGAATCCGCTGTCAAGGAGGCGATGGTTGTATGATCTTACCGATGGTGGTTTGGACTGGAACCCTTTTAATGGACGCGACCTTTCTACCACTGACGCGAGCGACTAGGGCCGGGCGGCTTCTCCCGAGGAACCGTTGTCTTGCCCGGGGAAGGCCCTATTTTTCTCCCAGCTCCGACTTAGTCGTGGAGCTCTTTCTCCCGCTCGGAGGGGGTACTTCCCGAAGACGTCGCTCGTAGGCGTGGAGGTGGTCTTGACGATGTGGTGGCGGGAGCCTCCGCATCGGCGTCTTGGTTAGAGGGCGGGTGCTGCTCTGCGAGGTCGAGGCTGCGCTTGTCGCAGAGGAGTGCTTCTTTGGGGGAGCTCCTTATCGTGAGGACACCCTTTGGGCCGGGCATTTTTATGCACTGGTACGCGTAGTGCGTAGCTGCCATGAACTTGGCCAGGGTAGGTCGTCCTAAGATAGCATTGTAAGCTGTCTCAAAGTCGACTACATCGAACAGGATTTTCTCTGTTCGGAAATTCTCCGGTGTACCGAAGGTAACCGGGAGAGTGACTTACCCAATCGGCGTAGCCGATGAGCCAGGGACGATGCCGTGGAAAGCGTGCGTCACCGTTTGCACGGACGACCGTGGCACTTGCATGGCATCGAGGGCGTTGGCGAATAGGATATTGAGGGAGCTCCCTCCGTCTATTAGCACGCGGCCAACCCGGCAGTTGTTGATCGTGGGCTCGACCACGATCGGGTACCATCCCGGTCGAGCACAGTTGTCGGGGCAATCGGCCTGGTCGAATGAGATTGCTACCTCAGACCACTTGATCGCTCGAGGGACTCGCGGTACACTTGCGAGGACTTCCCGGGCGATCGCCTTGTACTGCCTCTTGGACTCGTAAGAGGTGGAGCCCCCGAATATGTGCTCTATTGCTCTGACATGCCCCTGGAAAGGCTCAGGGGTGGAATCACTGTCTTCGGAAGATGTCTCCCGGCTGTTGTTGGCGACCTGAGGGTTTTCCTCGCGGAATCTCTCTCGCTCTTCCCGAAGGTATTTCTTGAAGATGCGGCATTGGCGCAGATCATGCGAGTCGGTCTGGTGGAAGTCGCACCAGGGCTTGGACGCCTTGTCGGAGGATGTTGCGGGCTTATCTTTGGAGCGTGGCTTCCAGGTACGCTTCTCGGTGACGTCAGCCATCACCTCGTCGGTTCTGGTCCTTTTCTCCTTGCTCCCTCCAGAGGGCTTCTTCTTGCGCTTGGTTTTGCGCGAATCGCCTCTCGATTGGGGGGAGAACTGGTAGACTCGCCCCGCTGTTGCTTAATGTAACGCAGGGTTTCCTCCGCGCAGGCAGCCTTCTCGGCTAGGTCCATGAGCTGCCTGGTGGTTCTCGGTGGTCGCATGATCAGGTCGTGTGTGCACATCTCGTTTCGACTGCCCCTGGTGAAGGCGCGGATGACATCTGAGTCCGTTATTTCGGGTATAGTGTTGTGGACAGCACTAAACCTCTTCGTGAACTCGCAGAATGTCTCATCCGGTCGTTGGACGACGAGGAACAGGTCGTCGACCCGACCAGGCCTTGGGAAGGTACCCTGGAAATTCCCGAGTAGCATGTCGCATAGCTGTCCCCAGGAACGGATCATTCCTGGGGGTAGGTTCGTCAACCACGTCCTAGCGGCTCCTCTGAGAGCAGTAGGGAGGTAGTTGGCCATCACCTTCTCGTCACCGCGGCCGCCTCAATCGCGGTGGTGTAGATCTGGAGGAACTCCACGGGATTCGTGGTTCCGTCGTACGACTCAAGCGAGCCTGGCTTAAAACGAGAAGGCCATCGTACTTGTCGGAGATCCTAGGACAGCGCTTCACATCCGCTGAAGGATCCCCGATAAGGCACGTTTTCACCGCTATTCGGGGTCAAGGATCGGCCCCGAGCATTGGTGTTGTGTGCGTGGTCTCTCCGAGAAGGTTGCTGCTCCTGCTGGCGCCTTTGACGGCGGCGCTGCTCGAGCTGTTCTCGGAGGTCCACCGGCTGCTCCTCCTGAGGAGACCGGTTCCTGGGGTGTCGTCCCTCCTGATCTCGTTCTTCCAACGGAGGAGGGGTATGCACCCGGGCAGAGCTGTTGGTCACCGACCTGGCCCGAGAAGACTCGGCCTGGTTCTGAGCCTCCTAGAGGTCAGCCCCCAGCCGTCGTAGCCACTGCACGCCCGCGGGTGTAGATAGATCTGCTACGGGAGGCTGTGACAGTAGATTGCGCACTTCCGCAAGTCTTCGAGCAGTTCGGGACACGTACTCCCTCGTTCCCGGGGGGGGATTTTTCTCCTAGGGCAGGCAGGTCTCCGTCCCGACGAGGAGTTCTCTCCCCATCAGCGGGCAGACTCCCGCCCACGTGGGAGCCATCCAGCGCATTACGTGGTTGTGAGCCCCCGGGCAAATCTGGATCTACGGGGTCTTCTCGACCATCGTTGATCGCGAGTACCATCCGAGGTCTTTGGCTGGACGACGTGTACTCGTACTCCATCGTGTTGTCCTCATCGGACACAACGCGGGTAATGTCTTGATCGTACTCACGATCAGAATTAGCAGGAGAGATTCCGGCCATGGGGTTGGTCGTTCCTGCCGGGGAGTCGTCATTCAAGACCAACTTCCCACTGAAGGCCCTGGCGCACTCGATTCTGAAGTGGTCAGCTTCGCAATTCGAGTCCTCTCCAGGGGCGTATTCTCCGAAGTCAACTCGATCCGTTACCGGGTACGGGTCCATGGGGCCAAAGTTGTCGTAGAAGCCCTGGTCCGAGTACCCAGTGCGGGGCGAGATGGCGACCGATTTTCCTGCCGTGCTCGCTACTTCCTCCTCGGACGAGGCCGAAGAGGGCTGTGCGAACGGCGCTGAGATTTGATCGCGCCTAGTTGCGCGTCCTGCCGACTTCAAATCTTCCCGGACGGCTTGGTCCGGAGAGGTCCCCACGGTCGGCGCCATCTGTCGACGATCGGTAAACCGGCGATCTTACGGTACTCTCGAGATGATGATTACTGGGGGGTAGGGACCTCTAGGGCCCAAGTGCCAGAGAGATCTGACAGCAGGGAACAGCCGTTTTTATACAGGTTCGGGCCTCCCTCAGGATAATAACCCTACGTCCTGTTGCTATATATTGATCGGGAACACGCTTTACAAGGGGGTGTGTGTTAGTGGCTATCCTAGGCCTAGTCGTAGACTAATCCTAGCTAATCCTCTGGGCTCGACTCCTTCGAGACTGTGGGTCTTCTAGAGCTTCGCCTCCTGACTTGACCTAGATTGACTTCTTGCGACTTGTTCTGACTTAGATTGACCTGTCCTCCCCTACAGGATTACTGATCCTTATATAGGGGGTACCCAGGGTCGTACTGGACGTGGACTTACGCCCGAGTGGGGCTCTGGGCTCCTTAAACGTCGGGATTGTCTTCCCTAGTTTAAGGGGAGTCTTCCTTCCTTAGAAGAATTGCCTTATCATCCGAGGATCCCTATCAGGTACGTGGTACCTTCCTAAAGCCTCAGGTAACTACGTACGGGTACCCCGAATACACGGGATACTGTACTACGCATCATCAATACTAAATTGTCCAAATCAAATAGAGAAAGAAATGCCTGATCAAGCGAGCAAGGTAACATTGAATCAGATGCAACTTTTCGTTCCGGTCGTTTTGACGGGTGGTAGAGCTCAAACGGAGTTCGTATGACAAAGTTATGGCCGTTTTACCGAGGCACTATGAATTCGACTCCGACTTGGGTTCAGAGTTGTATTCGGATATCTCAAACCCTAAGCGTCACATATGTGGCCGAGTCTAGGGGGCCACCTAATAAGTCTTCCTTTGAGCTACGCATTCTACTGTTTATTTACACTGTTGGCCACACAAGGCTCGAGCTATGTTTGCACGTCCGAAGAGCGATGCACACGGTTATGACATGCTAGTGCCGGATGAGAGTCTTTTATTCTTTTTTAGACATGATTTTCTGTATGCTACTAGTTCTATTAGATATCAAGATGTCGCTCAAACCAGATGAAATTGTCCAAATGAAATAGCAAAAGCAATGCCTAATCAGGCCTGTAAGGTCACGTTGAATCATGCTTCATGCTTGCTAGGAAGCCATGCACGCGCCGTACATCAAAATAAGGATACCAAATCAAAGCGTCACATATGTGGCCATGTCTAGGGGGCCACCTAAAAAGTTTACCATTGAGCTATGCATTCTATGGTCTATTTGCGCCGTTGGCCACACTAGGCTCGAGGTGCATTCGCGCGTCCGAAGAGCTATGAGTTGTCAAGATGTCGCTCAGAATATATTAAATTGTCCAAATCAAATAGAGAAAGAAATGCCTGATCAAGCGAGCAAGGTAACATTGAATCAGATGCAACTTTTCGTTCCGGTCGTTTTGACGGGTGGTAGAGCTCAAACGGAGTTCGTATGACAAAGTTATGGCCGTTTTACCGAGGCACTATGAATTCGACTCCGACTTGGGTTCAGAGTTGTATTCGGATATCTCAAACCCTAAGCGTCACATATGTGGCCGAGTCTAGGGGGCCACCTAATAAGTCTTCCTTTGAGCTACGCATTCTACTGTTTATTTACACTGTTGGCCACACAAGGCTCGAGCTATGTTTGCACGTCCGAAGAGCGATGCACACGGTTATGACATGCTAGTGCCGGATGAGAGTCTTTTATTCTTTTTTAGACATGATTTTCTGTATGCTACTAGTTCTATTAGATATCAAGATGTCGCTCAAACCAGATGAAATTGTCCAAATGAAATAGCAAAAGCAATGCCTAATCAGGCCTGTAAGGTCACGTTGAATCATGCTTCATGCTTGCTAGGAAGCCATGCACGCGCCGTACATCAAAATAAGGATACCAAATCAAAGCGTCACATATGTGGCCATGTCTAGGGGGCCACCTAAAAAGTTTACCATTGAGCTATGCATTCTATGGTCTATTTGCGCCGTTGGCCACACTAGGCTCGAGGTGCATTCGCGCGTCCGAAGAGCTATGAGTTGTCAAGATGTCGCTCAGAATATATTAAATTGTCCAAATCAAATAGAGAAAGAAATGCCTGATCAAGCGAGCAAGGTAACATTGAATCAGATGCAACTTTTCGTTCCGGTCGTTTTGACGGGTGGTAGAGCTCAAACGGAGTTCGTATGACAAAGTTATGGCCGTTTTACCGAGGCACTATGAATTCGACTCCGACTTGGGTTCAGAGTTGTATTCGGATATCTCAAACCCTAAGCGTCACATATGTGGCCGAGTCTAGGGGGCCACCTAATAAGTCTTCCTTTGAGCTACGCATTCTACTGTTTATTTACACTGTTGGCCACACAAGGCTCGAGCTATGTTTGCACGTCCGAAGAGCGATGCACACGGTTATGACATGCTAGTGCCGGATGAGAGTCTTTTATTCTTTTTTAGACATGATTTTCTGTATGCTACTAGTTCTATTAGATATCAAGATGTCGCTCAAACCAGATGAAATTGTCCAAATGAAATAGCAAAAGCAATGCCTAATCAGGCCTGTAAGGTCACGTTGAATCATGCTTCATGCTTGCTAGGAAGCCATGCACGCGCCGTACATCAAAATAAGGATACCAAATCAAAGCGTCACATATGTGGCCATGTCTAGGGGGCCACCTAAAAAGTTTACCATTGAGCTATGCATTCTATGGTCTATTTGCGCCGTTGGCCACACTAGGCTCGAGGTGCATTCGCGCGTCCGAAGAGCTATGAGTTGTCAAGATGTCGCTCAGAATATATTAAATTGTCCAAATCAAATAGAGAAAGAAATGCCTGATCAAGCGAGCAAGGTAACATTGAATCAGATGCAACTTTTCGTTCCGGTCGTTTTGACGGGTGGTAGAGCTCAAACGGAGTTCGTATGACAAAGTTATGGCCGTTTTACCGAGGCACTATGAATTCGACTCCGACTTGGGTTCAGAGTTGTATTCGGATATCTCAAACCCTAAGCGTCACATATGTGGCCGAGTCTAGGGGGCCACCTAATAAGTCTTCCTTTGAGCTACGCATTCTACTGTTTATTTACACTGTTGGCCACACAAGGCTCGAGCTATGTTTGCACGTCCGAAGAGCGATGCACACGGTTATGACATGCTAGTGCCGGATGAGAGTCTTTTATTCTTTTTTAGACATGATTTTCTGTATGCTACTAGTTCTATTAGATATCAAGATGTCGCTCAAACCAGATGAAATTGTCCAAATGAAATAGCAAAAGCAATGCCTAATCAGGCCTGTAAGGTCACGTTGAATCATGCTTCATGCTTGCTAGGAAGCCATGCACGCGCCGTACATCAAAATAAGGATACCAAATCAAAGCGTCACATATGTGGCCATGTCTAGGGGGCCACCTAAAAAGTTTACCATTGAGCTATGCATTCTATGGTCTATTTGCGCCGTTGGCCACACTAGGCTCGAGGTGCATTCGCGCGTCCGAAGAGCTATGAGTTGTCAAGATGTCGCTCAGAATATATTAAATTGTCCAAATCAAATAGAGAAAGAAATGCCTGATCAAGCGAGCAAGGTAACATTGAATCAGATGCAACTTTTCGTTCCGGTCGTTTTGACGGGTGGTAGAGCTCAAACGGAGTTCGTATGACAAAGTTATGGCCGTTTTACCGAGGCACTATGAATTCGACTCCGACTTGGGTTCAGAGTTGTATTCGGATATCTCAAACCCTAAGCGTCACATATGTGGCCGAGTCTAGGGGGCCACCTAATAAGTCTTCCTTTGAGCTACGCATTCTACTGTTTATTTACACTGTTGGCCACACAAGGCTCGAGCTATGTTTGCACGTCCGAAGAGCGATGCACACGGTTATGACATGCTAGTGCCGGATGAGAGTCTTTTATTCTTTTTTAGACATGATTTTCTGTATGCTACTAGTTCTATTAGATATCAAGATGTCGCTCAAACCAGATGAAATTGTCCAAATGAAATAGCAAAAGCAATGCCTAATCAGGCCTGTAAGGTCACGTTGAATCATGCTTCATGCTTGCTAGGAAGCCATGCACGCGCCGTACATCAAAATAAGGATACCAAATCAAAGCGTCACATATGTGGCCATGTCTAGGGGGCCACCTAAAAAGTTTACCATTGAGCTATGCATTCTATGGTCTATTTGCGCCGTTGGCCACACTAGGCTCGAGGTGCATTCGCGCGTCCGAAGAGCTATGAGTTGTCAAGATGTCGCTCAGAATATATTAAATTGTCCAAATCAAATAGAGAAAGAAATGCCTGATCAAGCGAGCAAGGTAACATTGAATCAGATGCAACTTTTCGTTCCGGTCGTTTTGACGGGTGGTAGAGCTCAAACGGAGTTCGTATGACAAAGTTATGGCCGTTTTACCGAGGCACTATGAATTCGACTCCGACTTGGGTTCAGAGTTGTATTCGGATATCTCAAACCCTAAGCGTCACATATGTGGCCGAGTCTAGGGGGCCACCTAATAAGTCTTCCTTTGAGCTACGCATTCTACTGTTTATTTACACTGTTGGCCACACAAGGCTCGAGCTATGTTTGCACGTCCGAAGAGCGATGCACACGGTTATGACATGCTAGTGCCGGATGAGAGTCTTTTATTCTTTTTTAGACATGATTTTCTGTATGCTACTAGTTCTATTAGATATCAAGATGTCGCTCAAACCAGATGAAATTGTCCAAATGAAATAGCAAAAGCAATGCCTAATCAGGCCTGTAAGGTCACGTTGAATCATGCTTCATGCTTGCTAGGAAGCCATGCACGCGCCGTACATCAAAATAAGGATACCAAATCAAAGCGTCACATATGTGGCCATGTCTAGGGGGCCACCTAAAAAGTTTACCATTGAGCTATGCATTCTATGGTCTATTTGCGCCGTTGGCCACACTAGGCTCGAGGTGCATTCGCGCGTCCGAAGAGCTATGAGTTGTCAAGATGTCGCTCAGAATATATTAAATTGTCCAAATCAAATAGAGAAAGAAATGCCTGATCAAGCGAGCAAGGTAACATTGAATCAGATGCAACTTTTCGTTCCGGTCGTTTTGACGGGTGGTAGAGCTCAAACGGAGTTCGTATGACAAAGTTATGGCCGTTTTACCGAGGCACTATGAATTCGACTCCGACTTGGGTTCAGAGTTGTATTCGGATATCTCAAACCCTAAGCGTCACATATGTGGCCGAGTCTAGGGGGCCACCTAATAAGTCTTCCTTTGAGCTACGCATTCTACTGTTTATTTACACTGTTGGCCACACAAGGCTCGAGCTATGTTTGCACGTCCGAAGAGCGATGCACACGGTTATGACATGCTAGTGCCGGATGAGAGTCTTTTATTCTTTTTTAGACATGATTTTCTGTATGCTACTAGTTCTATTAGATATCAAGATGTCGCTCAAACCAGATGAAATTGTCCAAATGAAATAGCAAAAGCAATGCCTAATCAGGCCTGTAAGGTCACGTTGAATCATGCTTCATGCTTGCTAGGAAGCCATGCACGCGCCGTACATCAAAATAAGGATACCAAATCAAAGCGTCACATATGTGGCCATGTCTAGGGGGCCACCTAAAAAGTTTACCATTGAGCTATGCATTCTATGGTCTATTTGCGCCGTTGGCCACACTAGGCTCGAGGTGCATTCGCGCGTCCGAAGAGCTATGAGTTGTCAAGATGTCGCTCAGAATATATTAAATTGTCCAAATCAAATAGAGAAAGAAATGCCTGATCAAGCGAGCAAGGTAACATTGAATCAGATGCAACTTTTCGTTCCGGTCGTTTTGACGGGTGGTAGAGCTCAAACGGAGTTCGTATGACAAAGTTATGGCCGTTTTACCGAGGCACTATGAATTCGACTCCGACTTGGGTTCAGAGTTGTATTCGGATATCTCAAACCCTAAGCGTCACATATGTGGCCGAGTCTAGGGGGCCACCTAATAAGTCTTCCTTTGAGCTACGCATTCTACTGTTTATTTACACTGTTGGCCACACAAGGCTCGAGCTATGTTTGCACGTCCGAAGAGCGATGCACACGGTTATGACATGCTAGTGCCGGATGAGAGTCTTTTATTCTTTTTTAGACATGATTTTCTGTATGCTACTAGTTCTATTAGATATCAAGATGTCGCTCAAACCAGATGAAATTGTCCAAATGAAATAGCAAAAGCAATGCCTAATCAGGCCTGTAAGGTCACGTTGAATCATGCTTCATGCTTGCTAGGAAGCCATGCACGCGCCGTACATCAAAATAAGGATACCAAATCAAAGCGTCACATATGTGGCCATGTCTAGGGGGCCACCTAAAAAGTTTACCATTGAGCTATGCATTCTATGGTCTATTTGCGCCGTTGGCCACACTAGGCTCGAGGTGCATTCGCGCGTCCGAAGAGCTATGAGTTGTCAAGATGTCGCTCAGAATATATTAAATTGTCCAAATCAAATAGAGAAAGAAATGCCTGATCAAGCGAGCAAGGTAACATTGAATCAGATGCAACTTTTCGTTCCGGTCGTTTTGACGGGTGGTAGAGCTCAAACGGAGTTCGTATGACAAAGTTATGGCCGTTTTACCGAGGCACTATGAATTCGACTCCGACTTGGGTTCAGAGTTGTATTCGGATATCTCAAACCCTAAGCGTCACATATGTGGCCGAGTCTAGGGGGCCACCTAATAAGTCTTCCTTTGAGCTACGCATTCTACTGTTTATTTACACTGTTGGCCACACAAGGCTCGAGCTATGTTTGCACGTCCGAAGAGCGATGCACACGGTTATGACATGCTAGTGCCGGATGAGAGTCTTTTATTCTTTTTTAGACATGATTTTCTGTATGCTACTAGTTCTATTAGATATCAAGATGTCGCTCAAACCAGATGAAATTGTCCAAATGAAATAGCAAAAGCAATGCCTAATCAGGCCTGTAAGGTCACGTTGAATCATGCTTCATGCTTGCTAGGAAGCCATGCACGCGCCGTACATCAAAATAAGGATACCAAATCAAAGCGTCACATATGTGGCCATGTCTAGGGGGCCACCTAAAAAGTTTACCATTGAGCTATGCATTCTATGGTCTATTTGCGCCGTTGGCCACACTAGGCTCGAGGTGCATTCGCGCGTCCGAAGAGCTATGAGTTGTCAAGATGTCGCTCAGAATATATTAAATTGTCCAAATCAAATAGAGAAAGAAATGCCTGATCAAGCGAGCAAGGTAACATTGAATCAGATGCAACTTTTCGTTCCGGTCGTTTTGACGGGTGGTAGAGCTCAAACGGAGTTCGTATGACAAAGTTATGGCCGTTTTACCGAGGCACTATGAATTCGACTCCGACTTGGGTTCAGAGTTGTATTCGGATATCTCAAACCCTAAGCGTCACATATGTGGCCGAGTCTAGGGGGCCACCTAATAAGTCTTCCTTTGAGCTACGCATTCTACTGTTTATTTACACTGTTGGCCACACAAGGCTCGAGCTATGTTTGCACGTCCGAAGAGCGATGCACACGGTTATGACATGCTAGTGCCGGATGAGAGTCTTTTATTCTTTTTTAGACATGATTTTCTGTATGCTACTAGTTCTATTAGATATCAAGATGTCGCTCAAACCAGATGAAATTGTCCAAATGAAATAGCAAAAGCAATGCCTAATCAGGCCTGTAAGGTCACGTTGAATCATGCTTCATGCTTGCTAGGAAGCCATGCACGCGCCGTACATCAAAATAAGGATACCAAATCAAAGCGTCACATATGTGGCCATGTCTAGGGGGCCACCTAAAAAGTTTACCATTGAGCTATGCATTCTATGGTCTATTTGCGCCGTTGGCCACACTAGGCTCGAGGTGCATTCGCGCGTCCGAAGAGCTATGAGTTGTCAAGATGTCGCTCAGAATATATTAAATTGTCCAAATCAAATAGAGAAAGAAATGCCTGATCAAGCGAGCAAGGTAACATTGAATCAGATGCAACTTTTCGTTCCGGTCGTTTTGACGGGTGGTAGAGCTCAAACGGAGTTCGTATGACAAAGTTATGGCCGTTTTACCGAGGCACTATGAATTCGACTCCGACTTGGGTTCAGAGTTGTATTCGGATATCTCAAACCCTAAGCGTCACATATGTGGCCGAGTCTAGGGGGCCACCTAATAAGTCTTCCTTTGAGCTACGCATTCTACTGTTTATTTACACTGTTGGCCACACAAGGCTCGAGCTATGTTTGCACGTCCGAAGAGCGATGCACACGGTTATGACATGCTAGTGCCGGATGAGAGTCTTTTATTCTTTTTTAGACATGATTTTCTGTATGCTACTAGTTCTATTAGATATCAAGATGTCGCTCAAACCAGATGAAATTGTCCAAATGAAATAGCAAAAGCAATGCCTAATCAGGCCTGTAAGGTCACGTTGAATCATGCTTCATGCTTGCTAGGAAGCCATGCACGCGCCGTACATCAAAATAAGGATACCAAATCAAAGCGTCACATATGTGGCCATGTCTAGGGGGCCACCTAAAAAGTTTACCATTGAGCTATGCATTCTATGGTCTATTTGCGCCGTTGGCCACACTAGGCTCGAGGTGCATTCGCGCGTCCGAAGAGCTATGAGTTGTCAAGATGTCGCTCAGAATATATTAAATTGTCCAAATCAAATAGAGAAAGAAATGCCTGATCAAGCGAGCAAGGTAACATTGAATCAGATGCAACTTTTCGTTCCGGTCGTTTTGACGGGTGGTAGAGCTCAAACGGAGTTCGTATGACAAAGTTATGGCCGTTTTACCGAGGCACTATGAATTCGACTCCGACTTGGGTTCAGAGTTGTATTCGGATATCTCAAACCCTAAGCGTCACATATGTGGCCGAGTCTAGGGGGCCACCTAATAAGTCTTCCTTTGAGCTACGCATTCTACTGTTTATTTACACTGTTGGCCACACAAGGCTCGAGCTATGTTTGCACGTCCGAAGAGCGATGCACACGGTTATGACATGCTAGTGCCGGATGAGAGTCTTTTATTCTTTTTTAGACATGATTTTCTGTATGCTACTAGTTCTATTAGATATCAAGATGTCGCTCAAACCAGATGAAATTGTCCAAATGAAATAGCAAAAGCAATGCCTAATCAGGCCTGTAAGGTCACGTTGAATCATGCTTCATGCTTGCTAGGAAGCCATGCACGCGCCGTACATCAAAATAAGGATACCAAATCAAAGCGTCACATATGTGGCCATGTCTAGGGGGCCACCTAAAAAGTTTACCATTGAGCTATGCATTCTATGGTCTATTTGCGCCGTTGGCCACACTAGGCTCGAGGTGCATTCGCGCGTCCGAAGAGCTATGAGTTGTCAAGATGTCGCTCAGAATATATTAAATTGTCCAAATCAAATAGAGAAAGAAATGCCTGATCAAGCGAGCAAGGTAACATTGAATCAGATGCAACTTTTCGTTCCGGTCGTTTTGACGGGTGGTAGAGCTCAAACGGAGTTCGTATGACAAAGTTATGGCCGTTTTACCGAGGCACTATGAATTCGACTCCGACTTGGGTTCAGAGTTGTATTCGGATATCTCAAACCCTAAGCGTCACATATGTGGCCGAGTCTAGGGGGCCACCTAATAAGTCTTCCTTTGAGCTACGCATTCTACTGTTTATTTACACTGTTGGCCACACAAGGCTCGAGCTATGTTTGCACGTCCGAAGAGCGATGCACACGGTTATGACATGCTAGTGCCGGATGAGAGTCTTTTATTCTTTTTTAGACATGATTTTCTGTATGCTACTAGTTCTATTAGATATCAAGATGTCGCTCAAACCAGATGAAATTGTCCAAATGAAATAGCAAAAGCAATGCCTAATCAGGCCTGTAAGGTCACGTTGAATCATGCTTCATGCTTGCTAGGAAGCCATGCACGCGCCGTACATCAAAATAAGGATACCAAATCAAAGCGTCACATATGTGGCCATGTCTAGGGGGCCACCTAAAAAGTTTACCATTGAGCTATGCATTCTATGGTCTATTTGCGCCGTTGGCCACACTAGGCTCGAGGTGCATTCGCGCGTCCGAAGAGCTATGAGTTGTCAAGATGTCGCTCAGAATATATTAAATTGTCCAAATCAAATAGAGAAAGAAATGCCTGATCAAGCGAGCAAGGTAACATTGAATCAGATGCAACTTTTCGTTCCGGTCGTTTTGACGGGTGGTAGAGCTCAAACGGAGTTCGTATGACAAAGTTATGGCCGTTTTACCGAGGCACTATGAATTCGACTCCGACTTGGGTTCAGAGTTGTATTCGGATATCTCAAACCCTAAGCGTCACATATGTGGCCGAGTCTAGGGGGCCACCTAATAAGTCTTCCTTTGAGCTACGCATTCTACTGTTTATTTACACTGTTGGCCACACAAGGCTCGAGCTATGTTTGCACGTCCGAAGAGCGATGCACACGGTTATGACATGCTAGTGCCGGATGAGAGTCTTTTATTCTTTTTTAGACATGATTTTCTGTATGCTACTAGTTCTATTAGATATCAAGATGTCGCTCAAACCAGATGAAATTGTCCAAATGAAATAGCAAAAGCAATGCCTAATCAGGCCTGTAAGGTCACGTTGAATCATGCTTCATGCTTGCTAGGAAGCCATGCACGCGCCGTACATCAAAATAAGGATACCAAATCAAAGCGTCACATATGTGGCCATGTCTAGGGGGCCACCTAAAAAGTTTACCATTGAGCTATGCATTCTATGGTCTATTTGCGCCGTTGGCCACACTAGGCTCGAGGTGCATTCGCGCGTCCGAAGAGCTATGAGTTGTCAAGATGTCGCTCAGAATATATTAAATTGTCCAAATCAAATAGAGAAAGAAATGCCTGATCAAGCGAGCAAGGTAACATTGAATCAGATGCAACTTTTCGTTCCGGTCGTTTTGACGGGTGGTAGAGCTCAAACGGAGTTCGTATGACAAAGTTATGGCCGTTTTACCGAGGCACTATGAATTCGACTCCGACTTGGGTTCAGAGTTGTATTCGGATATCTCAAACCCTAAGCGTCACATATGTGGCCGAGTCTAGGGGGCCACCTAATAAGTCTTCCTTTGAGCTACGCATTCTACTGTTTATTTACACTGTTGGCCACACAAGGCTCGAGCTATGTTTGCACGTCCGAAGAGCGATGCACACGGTTATGACATGCTAGTGCCGGATGAGAGTCTTTTATTCTTTTTTAGACATGATTTTCTGTATGCTACTAGTTCTATTAGATATCAAGATGTCGCTCAAACCAGATGAAATTGTCCAAATGAAATAGCAAAAGCAATGCCTAATCAGGCCTGTAAGGTCACGTTGAATCATGCTTCATGCTTGCTAGGAAGCCATGCACGCGCCGTACATCAAAATAAGGATACCAAATCAAAGCGTCACATATGTGGCCATGTCTAGGGGGCCACCTAAAAAGTTTACCATTGAGCTATAATGGCTTAATGGAATTGCACCTATGGAAGCAATGCCCGACCTGTTCGCTCTCATCAAGAGGAAAAACAAAACGGTGGCCTTCGAGCTTACAGACAACAGATGGCTTAAACCCCTCAGACGAATCAACACACAACAGCAGGTAAGGCAATTCGTCGAGCTCTGGAACCTTATTGCACAGACACCGCGTGATATACATCAGGAAGACTCCATTTCCTGGAAATGGACAGGCTGAAAACAATACTCCGCTAAATCAGCATATAACATTCAGTTCATGGGAACCTTCCCACGGTTCAGAAGCAATGATTTATGGACAGCGCACGCGGAGCCTAAATGCAAAATCCATGCTTGGCTTACGCTCCAAAACAGGATACTGACGGCAGATAAGCTGCAAGCAAGGGGCTGGCCAAACGGAACCACCTGTTCGCTTTGTGTAATCCATGCAGAAACGGCGCTGCACATTTCCTTAGAGTGTGCCTTCGCTCGGCAGGTGTGGCGAAGGCTGGCGACTCTGCATTGTTATGACCCCCTCAGATTCTTAAACGGCACGCATGAATCTCTTCAATCGTGGTGGCACTCCATTAGCGCCCAGCTTGATAGACAAGAGAAGCGGAAACAGCTTGGCATCCTCATATATGGGCTGTGGAGCCTGTGGAATGAAAGAAATGGCAGGCTCTTTCAGCATAGGTTTGGCTCGCTGGATGCAGTAGTCTCCCTAGCGATGGATAGCATCAGCTCCAGGCGTAGAGCGGTTCTTGTTCTCTCTTCGGAGGTTGCGTTTCCCCCTCTGACCGTGTAATTTAAACTCCTTCTCTCCATGGCCTTGCCAGGCCTCTTTTGTTCTGTTTCGGCGTTGTGAACTCATTTCTCTTTTATAAAGAAAGAGGCAGAGCTCCTGCCAGTTCCTTCAAAAAAATAGTAAGATTTGCCCTTTCTCTCTCTCGGCGAAAATTTGCCCTTCTGTATATCAATGTGTATATCGAGTTTGGATTTGAAGTTTATGACATGCTAGATACTTCTTGTGCCAATTTTATCAAATAATTTTAAAAAAGTTCATAATTTTTTGGTGGTGCTACATTGGTAGCACAGTAGCACCACAAGGCTCTGCAACATTAGAACTTCTCTCATATGCGCGGTGCCAGGACAGTCTATCCGTCTAGGAGCTAGGTGATGGGTTGCCGTCCGACTAGCGCCTAGCTATTAATTCTTGAACATTACTTGTAAGCAGCTCTAAAATAGAAGATGGAAACCAAAATGAAACTGTTTATTCTACCCTGTAGCATTTTTTAGTTTTTCTGCTGGTTCCTATTAAAAATTCGACGTTTGTAACCATATTTTGTTCTTCGTAGAATAGGCAGTACTCAACCTATGCACAAAGTGGGCTTCATGCAAGATGCAAAACCGGTAGAAAGCCGAAAGAACTCTCTTTTGCAAGACATGCATCACGTGATCCCAGCGAGCGTTGCCCAAGCTTAACAACCACATGCGACTAACCACTAATAACAGTGAGAAAAGTTCACCGAAATCGTTAAAAGGACTAATGCATCAGCTGCCCCACTACCTCAGGCTTCCCCCACACTTCACATCATTCCCTTTGTCCTACCTGCCCCTGCACAAAAGCTTACACCCCCTTATTAATCTATTGGCTGTGACAAGAAGAAGACAAGATCTAATGCAGGAACAAAAGCTTACAGCACCTAATCAACCTCTAATTTAACAATTAAAGTGGCCTCCAGGGGATGGGCTTGGCCAGGGAGGAGAATCTTTGGGGGCTCCTTTTAAGGTGGCTGTGTGGTGATTGGGAAATCATGAGTAGGAGGAGGAGGAGGAGGAAATTCAGTTCAGAGAGATCTTCTTGTGACGGGAAGGAAGCAGGGTGTCTGGAATGGAGGCTGATCCAAGATCCTTGGTCAAAAATATTAGGGCCTTGTGGTAAGGGCCGTTTTATTTTTCGCGTAAGTTATCGAGGATCTCGGACCAGGCTTCATTCCTCATACCGTGCTTCCCGTGTGAGAAGTGGAAAGATTGTCTTCGAAGCAATTGCTCCTCTGAGGTAGAAGGGTGATTGTGATTGTAATCGTAAGCGGTTGTTTTTGCTTTTTGGTGAACTGCTTTTCTGCTTAAAACTAACAATTGTTACATAGTGGAACATATTGTTCTTTTTATTTCGCTTCAGCATACGTAACTACTTAGTGTTCAATGCTTCCTTTTTCATGTTTTTCCTCTAATCATTAAGAAGAGGAGGTCCCCTGCCTTCATATGCATAAAAGGTTATGAGGAAATTAGAAATTTGAGGTATACATGTCATAGTATGGTCCTAAATTACACAAAGCTATCTGCCTGAAATAAAGAAAAGCCAGATAGGTTTTACTTATTCTTATTTGATCTTTCCCTACAATTCCACAGCCATCTCTCAACTTCAGCACATTGCATGATTGTATCATACTATCAGATAACCTTACTCTTATTTTTTTTTCGAGGGAGGAGAACCATACTTGTTCAGCTTCCTTTTCTCCTAATCCATATTTTTTTTCAGCTATACTCTTACTCTAGTACTGCTTCTTGCTGCGAATGGTGCAAACTGCAGTGTCCAGGGGCCTTGAGCTGCAATGGTACAATATTACCAGTGAGAGATTTGTCAATCTGATAGTGTTTAACTAGCCATTAGAGGTGTCAAGTCAGGTCAGGTTATCTTCTGGTGCATATTTTCAGCATATGAGTGTTTGGCCTGCCATATTTGTTTGGTCTCTTTCAAGAGTTCAGAACTCCTTCAGATGTGAACCTCAATACCTCATGAGAGGTTCAAGACAGAGAAAGTGTCAGCAATGTGCTTGGATAAGCCATGGAGTCGATATCATTAGACTGCAAAACTATGTCAGTTCCAAGAGGGGTAGAAGACTGCCTTCACACAGAGAAGTTCCTTCACAATTAGTTAGCTGTCCTCCTATAATTTGTCAACCTTAAGATAGCTTGGATTTTCGTTTTTCGTGAAAAACTGTTGTGCAATGCTCTGATAGCATCTCCTAGGTTAGCAGTTCTTTCTTGTTTATGGAGAACACAAGCCAAATCAGAAACAATGCAAGTTTCATTAATAAATATACTGAGATATGGTAAAGAAGATAATGTTAAGAATGGAGATATAAAAGAAAAGAAGGTAAATAAAAAAGAGAGATGATAAAGAAAACAATATATGCAGGATGTTATTCTTTTTTTACAGGAATCGGGATGCTAATCTTGCACCAAGCAGTAACGTGGATGTAGATATGAGCCTGACTGGCGTTATTCCGTTGGCATCGTCTAGATCATGGAGCAGAAAGAATCAACTCTGACTACCATTGCTGCAGGAGCATCGTGATTGCGACCTCCACTGAGCATGAGAGTCCAAATATTGTCCCAAAGTTTTTCTAAAATTGATGATAGAATGATTTTCACATCATCTTAACCAATCATGTCAGTAAAACCTGCAAAGAAAAGTATTTCTATACACTTTACACAACCCAAACAACATCTTCTTTATGCTCATGTTAACATAATACTGTCACATTCTCCTTTACTTTTGATTTAGATGTTGACACTGTCTTTGATCAATGTCTTTCACCATTACATTTCCTAACTATATGCCAGAAAAAAAAGGTAGATAATTTGAGAAGGAAGTTTGGTGGATGACAAATGAACTAATATTATTTTAATACTAAAAAACTGAATACTTACATGTATATCAGTTACCAAAGTTCGAAAAGTTGACAACACGCATTCATATCCAAAGCGACGAGTAAAAGAGAGGAGGACGTCACGACCTAAGAACAAAATTATTTCTGTAAAAATTGATTCAAAGTCCAGGTGATCTGAGTGTACAACTCTTCAGTTGTACATGCCTAATTTTTTATTTCTACAGAAAATCTCAAACTAAGCTTTAGACATATTTTATTATTATTATGAGGATCCATTATCTTGTGCAGCACATATGGCTTATATGAACCGAAAAGCTATTATATCTTTTGCTAAATTGCATATTTGTTGTATTTGATCTATGGAAGACGGCGGACCGTGGGATGGAGCAACTCCGCCGACGATGAAGCATCGTTGATGGCTGAAGTTCCATTGTAGTCCTCAACAGCTTGTTGTAGTACCTCACGCCGTACGCTGCCAAGTGAGCGTGATAAGCCGGCGGACCTGTACAAGAAGGAATCTAGAATGTCCCGTGATCATCACCGTGCTCGTCAAGACAAAAATGTCACACTTCCGTTCAAAATTGCTCCTCCTGATCTACAAACGCCTCACCATTAGGATTATCAATTTTGGGCTCGGGATGTATGCCGCTACAACTAATCCTGACTACAAATTTGAGAAGCTTTTGGGGAGACCGAAGTGCTTACAGAAACTCAAGGAAACCCACGGAGGAGGCGTGCAAACCCAGTTGGCCTCCCCGTTCGATGGCTCTGTAAGTAATTAGTTGTACCAATCTCTAGTAGCTAGAGAAGAAATAACATATTTTATAGTATCAGAAGATTTGCCTGTTAGAATGAGGAGAGCACTAATTTTGAAAGAGCGGTACAAAAAGGCTTTTGTCTATATTATCATCATTCTAGTAGACGAACAACAAAAAATAATATTGTAGCCATTTTTCATAGGGAGCTAGCAACACTTAAAACAACTTTGAAAAGTGTAAGTTTTTCTTTTGCATTGACTTCTGATATTTGGATGTCATCTCATCAGAGATCTTCGTATCTTAGTGTTGTAGCCCACTATATAGATGGTGATTGTACGTTCAATAAAATGGTATTGGCTTTAAATTGATCGACAAGGCACACACCGGTGAGGCCATTGCTGAGCGTACATAGACGTAATTACTAAATTTAATATTCAAAATAAAATGTTTCATCAAATACGAAGGCCATGGAGATTCTCACCCCTTGCTTGCGATCTTACATTGGTGGTTATGTTATACACCAGAGGTGCATCTATCACATAATCAACCTTGTTGTGCAAGATGGTATGGAGGTAATTGGTGAATATTTAAACAATATCCATGCAGCTATTCATTACATCTTTAGTTTTTCTCAAGTGGATAAAAGATTCAAAGACTATTGCAACGCCCACGGAGTGAAACCAAAAAAATTTAGTCTTAACATGAAGGTGAGGTGGAACTCGAATTACCTGATGCTAAAGACAGTAATTGGGTATGAAAATATAATGACTATCTTTGTCAATGCAAATTCTATGTGTTATTCTTAATGCCATTGATTGGATGATTGCTAATGAATTTTGTATTTTTAAGCCATTATGTAAACCAACTAAGGTTCTTTTAGGTGTTTACTACCCTACATCATGCCTAGTTATAGAGTATATTTGGCTAATGGCATAATCAATAAAAATATATAAGAACCATGCTCATTTATGCCATGTTGTTGGACCGATGAAAACTAAATTTCTTAAATACTTACGATCTATATCACACACCTATTGCTTTGCTACCATTTTTGATCATCGCAAGAAGTTATCAGCTTTGCAGGAAGCTATGGAAGGAAGGTGAAGCATTCGGTTTGGACTAATCCGAAGAGTTTGAACATGTGAGACAAAAACTCTATCGAGTCTTCAGCTTGTACAGTGATAAACATGGTGTTTCACGTGGCACGAGGTCAGAAGCCACTCCACATGGCAAGGGCCCAACACCAATTGGAATCCTATCATAGAGCTCAACCATTATTTAGACTATAACTTTGAAGCCACATATAGTGAACTAGCGGATGAGAAGAATGTTAACCTGCTTCTATGGTGGAAGAATGCTACACGCATATTCTCCATGCTGTCTCATTTCGCACGGATGTTTTATTTGTTCCGGTGTCGAGTGTCTCTTCAGAAGCAACTTTCAGCATGATTGGAAGAATAATTGAAGAAAGAAGGTCATCCCTTGCACCTGAGACGATGGAAGCAATAGCATGTCTCAAGGACTAGAACAACGCAGATAGCCGGCAATAACATCAACTAGAAGACCTAGAGATTATAGGAGCTCTAGCTAACCTCGCCTTCTCTGATTCTAAGTAGCTTCTATATTTATCCACAATTGTTACTGTATTCTTTTCCTTACAGGGGAACCCATACTGGGTGTAAGGTTTTTAACGAGGCTTAACATTGTATTAGTATTCATTAATTAATATTCCGCTAATTTTCTCCAATTACTATAGTACTACTACTATTCTTTATTATTTTCTTATATATTCTTTTCTCTTGCTCTCTTTTTACACGTACTACTACTATTCATCTTATGCCTTTCCATTTGAATAGTCGATCAAGGAGTAGCAGGGGCAGGCTGCTGTGCTAATCGGGTCTGTCCTATGTCTTTGATTATCTCTCATGTCTCCTCTGTCTCTGATTCTCTCACATGTCTCCCTTGTTCTTCTTCTGTCTCTGATTATGGATGAAAGGTAGAAACAAAAGCGAAAAAGTTTTAGCTTGCAGGCTTGGACAAGGCCGCACCCGTGGTTCCTGGAGGCATGAGTCCACCACCACCACCGGGGCTGCCTCTGGCGGCACGCAACACCGTGATCGGTAGCAGCTGGAGCTCCCAGTCCTTGTTGAGCATGGGGACTTGGACAAGAAGGTGAGGTAGGTCTCTTACGTGGCCAACACCTCATCATCCAAACACGTCTCAGCTCACTTTGTGTTTCCAACACTCACGTCATGTCTATGACTATCTGACACCCCTTCTCTTGGAGCTCCTTGTTGTCGGGGACCAATTATGTAAGGTCACTATGTATATGATGAAGCCGAAGTATGCCTGTGCCAACACTGCCTGATGGCAACCTATCATTGCTGCTGACCGTGCTTCGCACCGTCATGTGTCGAGCCGATGCGGTCTAAGGCACGATAGATCCGTGCCGGGCTGGCCCGACCCGGCCCGACTCCCACCTTTAGCGGATACTGGGATTTCCTTTTGTTTTTTTGCGATAAGAGGGACAGGAGAAGCGAAGAAAACCTGAGAGAGTGACGCGAAAATCCCGAATTTCTGATCCCCTCTTCGCGTGCCTTGCTGGAACCCGGAAATCCCCGAAGCACCACGCGACCATTTCCGCCTCCATTCCCCTACGCGGCAGCAACCCCCTCGCATCCCCCCACCCCCTCTTCCTCCGCCTCACGCCGTCCGCCCTTCGCCGCCCCCCGCCGCCGCCGCCGCCGGGTCGTCGCGGTTGCCACCTCCCCGGACCCTACCTCGTCCGCGGCAGCCGCCGCTAGCGACGACGGCTCCATGACTATGATGACCTCTCCCCCTCTCGAGGTACGTGCCCCCCTCGTCCTCACTCGCCCCGATCTCTGCGGCTCGTCGCCCCCCACTGCTCCGTGCCGATCGGGGGGCTCCTGCTTTTGCTAGAGCGTACGCGTACAGCCGGATCTGACCCCTCTGCCCTCCCTACGCCGCAGCAGCAGCAGGAGGACGAAGAGATGCTCGTGCCACGCCAGGAGCTCCCCGCCGCCGACGCCGCCCAGCCAATGGAAGGTGAGACCGAGAGCCTCGCGATTTACTTCCCTGTCTGTGTCTGCGCGTGCGCGCCCGCGTGTGACGGTGGTGTGTTTGGCGGGTTTATCCATTTCGAGCTTTTGCTGATCTTACACGTCTGGTGCTGGCGGTGGCGCTGTTAGTGGTGGCGCAGACGGAGCCTGCAAATACGGCAGAGAGCCAGCCGCCGGAGGACCCGCAGACGTCGCGGTTCACCTGGACGATCGAGAACTTCACCAGGCTCAACGGGAAGAAGCACTACTCGGATGTGTTTGTCGTTGGTGGGTTTAAATGGTGAGCGTCGGGCCACTTGCCATTTTGGTTTGCCGTGAAAATGCGTCTGATGCGGGAGTTGTTGGAAGTCGAAGGTTTTGATGGATGTGCTGGTTTTGCGTGCAGGCGTGTGCTGATTTTCCCCAAGGGGAATAATGTGGACCATCTCTCGATGTACCTGGATGTTGCAGACTCGGGGAACCTCCCCTACGGATGGAGCCGGTATGCCCAGTTCAGCTTGGCCATTGTAAACCAGATCCATCAGAAGTATACGATGCGGAAAGGTATTGCCTTTCTTGGTTTAATGTTGTACTTCCTATGTCTTAAGAATGCCATCCGTCATGGAAGTTTTAAGGGGATATAACTGAAGTCTTGAACTGAGATGCAACATGATGAACTCATTGATCACTATGTGATCATTGACATCCGTTGAACTTTTATTATAATGGCAAGTCCTATTAGGATTCTGTGTACGTACTGCTGGATGTAATTTGTTGGCGCTGCAACTGAAGATGGACATGGTACATGCCTAGGTTATCAGGCAATACATAGTGGGTCAAAGTGCCTCATCAATTGACATAATGATACTAGATAACATTGCAGCTTACAGACCTAGTGATAGACTCTGGTGTGCTTATTTCCTTTGTTGGTTGTCGGTCGATGGTCACCATTGTTAGAGCAATTTAATTGTTGTGTCAACTGTCAACTGTTAGTTTAAAATTTTATTGCTATAGTACTGGTGGTGCTGACATCGTTGCATATACTGGTAAACAGTTCTTTTTTGGGAATTAGTTTAATGGGACTTCATATATCACATCTGGAGTAGACCATTTTTGTAATGCACGTTAGATTATGTTCAATCATGAGCAAATAAATCCTTATATTTCGTTTCTTAGTTTAGAACTTCTCCCATCAGTTACTGTTGCTTGAATCCTTAACCTTCAATTAATTTCAATCATGTATTTGGTAATGGTATAAGGAAATTAGCTTTAGTCCCTGGCATGAACTTTATTGTGGGCATCATTCGTTCAAATTCTCCTTGGGCATGTAATTTTTCTGTGTGCAACTAATGAAGCTTTGTAGTAGCAGTGCTTCGGTCACATTTGAGTTTTCCAATATTTCTGCAAAAGTTTCTCTGGTTGAGGCTGTATGTTGGTCCCATGTTTGGCAGATACTCAACATCAATTTAATGCACGCGAGAGTGACTGGGGTTTCACATCTTTTATGCCTTTGAGTGAGCTGTATGACCCAAGTAGGGGCTATCTTGTGAATGACACTGTTGTTGTGGAAGCTGAGGTTGCTGTCCGTAAAATGGTTGACTACTGGACTTACGACTCGAAAAAGGAAACAGGTTATGTGGGTCTCAAGAATCAGGGAGCTACGTGTTATATGAACTCTCTCCTTCAAACATTGTACCATATACCGTACTTCAGGAAGGTGTGAGAGCATGCCTTGTTCTATCATACATGCTCTGTTCAGTGTCTGAATTTTGAACTAATTTTTGAATTAATTTATTAAAATTTTCTCTTAGGCTGTATATCACATGCCAACTACTGAGAATGACATGCCATCTGGGAGTATTCCTTTAGCCCTGCAGAGCCTTTTTTACAAGCTCCAATATAGTGACAACAGCGTAGCTACAAAAGAGTTGACCAAATCTTTTGGATGGGACACTTATGATTCGTTCATGCAGCATGATGTGCAAGAGCTCAATAGAGTTCTTTGTGAGAAACTTGAAGACAAGATGAAGGTGAATGTTATATCAACAGATTGTCTCTATGCCAATTACTTGTAATTAACTTAGCTTTCTCCCCAGGGAACTGTTGTGGAAGGAACAATTGAACAATTATTTGAAGGCCACCACATTAATTACATCGAGTGCATTAATGTTGACTATAAATCTAACAGAAAAGAGTCCTTTTACGGTAAGTCTTGTCATTTTAATTGTGTTTGCATTGAATGTGATATATTTATCTATTACTTAAAATAGTTGCTTATGACCTTTCAGATCTACAACTTGACGTCAAAGGTTGTCGTGATGTTTATGCATCATTTGATAAGTATGTCGAGGTGGAGCGTCTAGAGGGTGATAACAAATATCAGGCAGAGCAATATGGTTTACAGGTACCCACAAATCCTCTTCTATTCATGGCTTTGAAGCTGAATATTTCGATAATGTATCTTTGTTGTTGTGCCCTTTGAGGTCTTACTGGACATTTTCTCTTTGTGGTATTTGTTGTTTTGTTAAATTATACATATGAATAGCAGAGTACCAGTGCTTATTCTTTTAATGACTGTCTATTGTTTGTAACTACTTGCATTAATTAAGTCACGGGAAGGATTTCCGTGGAGGTAATACTAGAATTAAAAAAGATTTTGATTACCTGCTATTCAAAGATTCAGGAAAGCTGCGTGTATGAAACCAGCCTTTTCTGTTTAATGAAGGAAATTAGTGTGATGACTATGTTTTATGACCTTTCTGTTTTACCCCTGGCACCTGAATTTCATTCTCAACCTTTTTTTGCAGGATGCAAGAAAGGGTGTTCTCTTCCTTGATTTCCCTCCTGTTTTGCAACTTCAACTGAAGCGTTTTGAATATGATTACATGCGGGATACAATGGTTAAGGTTGGGACTGGTAACCTCACGGTTAAATCAACAAATTATTTAGGATTGACCTGTTTCACTGTACCAAATACTGGTTATTCATAGCATCATGGTGTGCATGGGGATATGATATGGCCATGTGGGGGTTTGATGCTCACCTGACTCTGAGGCTTTATACTGATGAAGCATAGGATGTGGTTTTGATGTTTGAGATTCTGTTCCCTTGGCCTGTCCTAGTGATTTCTGTTCTGTTATGGGTGTAGCCGCTTACATACTAGTTGGAACCATTCTTAAGATTTTGCAAGAAATGGCATAATGGTTTGTGTATTTTATCTAGACCTTGCATATAATAGGTGCTTGCTTGACAACCCAAAGACAGCCAGTACTGAGCAACCTGACCATCTTTGCATAAGTAGTCATGTATACTTGTTTTGCTATTTTTCAGGCTACTAAACCTATTTCTGCACTAATAAGATTGAATCATTATTGTGAAGCTGAATAAAATAGGCTTGGCATCCTAACTTGGCTAGAACTGATTCTGGGCAACTTTGTACAATTAGGTAGTTGCTTGGGAAAGCTGACAAGGGTGGTACGTGGTAAACACTCTTTTACCACACCGTTGTTTTGCTTTAGAATTATAAAAACATCAGTAGGTACATGATTCTGATGGTTTATTTAGGTAGATGCTGGTAGGCTAGTACCCTGCTGCTTCAAGAAGTACTTCAGAGATACCTAGATATCTTTCAGGCTGAAAGTAGTCATGACATATGACTTGTCATCTTCTTGTCTTGTGTATTAGCCATTCCTAATTGAGATAGACAAACATGAACATAGAAACTGGATCCACTAATCCATTTACATGCTAGCATGGCCTACATGCTGTAATACATCCAGCATGCGGTTTCAGGCTTACTTTCTAGACATTCAAATGAAATACTTTGTTTCATTTTATTCTGTTTTTACTCATGCCAACTGGGTCTGGACACAATTTTTAAAATGTACCATAGTACAAGGGAATCCAAATATGCAAATAGTTATTGTGAGTACAACATGTCAACTCAGAGAGTTGGCCATAGTTCAATCCATTTAGGGCCTGTTTGGTTGGGCTGTGACTGTTGACAAAGCTGGTGTTGGCTGGCTTTCTGGAAAAACTGTTGTGGCTGTGGAAAAGTGAATATATGGTTTTGGGTTGATTCAAACCATCTACAACATTTTGGAAAATGAGCCCCGAAGCTTCAACACAATGCAAAAAGCTGGGGGAAGGCAGGTTTTCCAAACAGCTGAATTTACAATGCAAAGCCCACAACCACTGTTGGCAAAATCTGCTCAAAAGCTGGCCGTTTGGTTGGGCTGCAGCTTTTTACAGTAGAAAGCTGTTGAAAAACCTAACTAAACATGGCCTTAGTGTGAAATCCATGCCATCTGGAAAACTATCTGTATGTTTAACATTCTTTGTTTTTCTCATTCAGTTTTTTGTTTGTGTTCTGCTTGCTCGAGCACTCATCCTCTTTACTTCCCATTTTAGAAATGTTGGAAAGTATGACCTAGAAATTGCTAATCAAAGAAACATCTTCTTCTGTAGATTAATGACCGGTATGAGTTCCCGCTACAACTTGATCTTGATAGGGATGATGGCAAATATCTTACTCCAGATGCAGATAGAAGTATTAGAAACCTTTACACTCTTCACAGGTAATGGATTCTATCTTACATTTCGGTAAACTTGGTGTCATCGAGTTTTTATACTAAACACAACAACCATGAACAAGAATCTAATTTATGTATACACTAGTAATTCCAATCATTACAGCACTTGTTCCTGCAAACAGTTTGCATATGCTACTTTGGAGTCTGAAGTAAAACAGGCACCATGAGAAGAATAGTTACTCTTTACAGATGATTTTTTTCTGAGACATTCTTTCCAGATGTTGATCTCTATTGTTATCATAGATTTGAAAGGAGAACCTGACCGATAGCTGTATATACAAAAGCACTGTCCGTTCATCCTTACATATTTGAAGCTGAAGTTGAGAAAAATACGCAATGTCAAAAATTTACTTGTTACTTCTTTGTGGTCACAGTTCCATACAAGAAAATTTGTTACTACAATAAGGCTCAGATAGATATGATCTGTATTTTATGGGTGCTAATGTTGGTTGTATGCTTTTATTCAGTGTTCTTGTTCATAGTGGAGGAGTACATGGTGGTCACTACTATGCTTTCATACGGCCTACACTCTCAGACCAGTGGTGCGTTTAATAATTCAAGTTTTTACGACCTTGTGTCCAGTACTTACCCATAAGTAAAGACTATTTTTGGGTACTGTTTGTTATGTTCATGCTGCCATGCATGGTCAAATAATGGTAGAATAACTGTATTGGCAGAGTGCACAACATGCCCCTAGAAGATATCAGGCATGAGATTAAATCGGGTATAAATTATAGGCAAATTAGGCTCTGCTCACACTTACCCATTTTGGCTTCATCAGTATGTTGTATCTTACTGCAAATTGTAGCCCCCCAACTGAAGGATGCATTCTGACAGATTTACTTGTTTGCAGTCTGCTAAATAGCCTGCTTGTACAGTAAGAACTTGTTTAACCAGCAGCAGTACCAAATCGTGTTGCGTCTCTGCACACCATAGTGTTTCCTCTCTTATTACTTTATCCTTGAATGCAATTCAGCAAATATTGTGCTTTATGAATTTTTCTGGCTGCATGTTGTCTTTTCAGGTATAAATTTGATGATGAGCGAGTAACAAAAGAAGATACTAAAAAAGCGCTGAAGAGCAGTACGGGGGCGAGGAAGAGGTAAAGTTTGATTATTACAACTCTTCATGAAGTACAATATACTTGTTGATTTCCCTCGTGTTGTATATATGACATTCTCCTCTCTGTCTTTTTTTCTTCCTTTGGATGGAACAGTTGCCTCAAGTAAACCCTGGTTTCAATAACACCCCATTTAAGTCACAAAGTATTCAAATGCCTACATGCTTGTATATATTCGTGAGAGTGACAAGGAGAAAATAATGTGTAATGTTGATGAGAAGGACATTGCTGAGCATTTGCGGGTAAGTAGTATACTCCCCTCTGTTTCTATTTACTTTCTTTGCAGATAGTGAGTTCAGCTGTGCTTTTGCAGATAAGGTTGAAGAAAGAACAAGAAGAGAAAGAACATAAGAAGAAGGAAAAAGCTGAAGCTCACCTCTACACCATCATAAAGGTTGGGTTGATTACTAGTCTCAGTCATAGCAGCATAGCTCTCCTGGTGAACTCCTTTTAGTTGAGCTCTATATGCAAAAATGAACCTAGGTTGCACGAGATGAAGATTTGAAGGAGCAGATTGGGAAGAATATATATTTGATCTGGTGGACCATGAAAAAGTTCGTAGCTTTCGTATACAGAAACAATTGCCCTTTACTTCATTCAAGGTAATAATTCCTAAAGCACAAATCAGTTTTGTACAACAAGATTTCATTGTTAAGTTTTTTGGGATATTACATGACTATTCACAGGGGATTGAGCTACTACATTTGTGGTGTTTTTTAACACGAGCTCAAGCCCCTCCAATGACATTTAGTTTTCTACTGTAACATTATCTTTGACTGGAAAATTTCCTTGGGAATACGGGGCGGGTGCTCATACTTAGTACAAGAATATGGGGTGTTTGGTTGGGCTTTTTCAGTAACTTTTCACTGAAAAAAGCTGCAGCCCAACCAAACGGCCAGCTTTCAGCAGCTTTTGTTAACGGTAGCTGTGGGCTTTGTAGTGCAAATTCAGCTGTTTGGAAAAGCTGCCTTTTGCCAGCTTTTTGCAATGTGCTGAAGTTTCAGTGCTCATTTTTCAAAATGCTGTAGATGGTTTGGATCAACCAAAAGCCATATGTTCACTTTCAAACAGCCAACAACAGCTTTGTCAACAGCCACAGCCCAACCAAACAGGCGCTATATCTACCTGATTGATGTTCTTTTATTGCACTGCAAACTACGTGTTGGCATTTCTGTATTTTTGTCATTGGGATTGCTCTATTATTTACATTTTTTAGGGACTATTATCTACATTATTATAACCAGTTACACTTTTAGTTAATTTGAATCTCATTTGTTTGCTGGATCTACTGTTTAACAGGAGGAAGTTGCGAAGGAATATGGCATTCCTGTACAGTCTCAGCGCTTCTGGTTGTGGGCTAAGAGGCAAACCATACATACCGGCCCAATCGTCCACTGGCCCCTCATGAAGAAGCACAATCAGTGAGTCATAAACTGTTTTTTGAAAGTTCAAGTATTTTAAAGAGTTGAAAATTATTCTTTCGGTACTATTTAAGTTCTCGTCTCCAATTTCTGTTTGGTTCAGTGATGCTTCATGTGCTCGATCTTTTCAATTTTATTTTCTGTCGCCTTTTCCAACATCTGAATGTGAAACTGGTTAACTAGACACGTTCTGTAAGTTGCACGTACACATAAGGTGCAAATGAATGGTAACTTAAGTGCAAAGTTGTACACCTTTTAAACCCTTAAGAGCTGTTTATGCATTTCTGATAAGTACATGCACTGTGGATTATTGGTTGATTTGATCTCATAATCTATCAATTTGGTTGAATACTAAAATGAGGCGTTAGTGCAGTAAATTATTATGATGTATAGCTCCTATGTTTGCTGCCCTTTGTACCTTCGAACACACCTCTATGCTTGAGCCATTTTCAGTGGCCTTCAGGTCTGTTTTGGCTAAAGATGGTGAATATATCTTGGCCCTTTTACTTCTCATTATGTTTTTGTTTGTGTGAATTCTTTTGGGATGATAATGTGAAATCTTATTTCTTGTCTTGTGCTGCACAGGTGGGGCAACTTAGGGAGGTCTCAAACAAGGCACACAATGCTGAGCTGAAGCTATTTCTGGAAGTAGAGCTAGGACTGGTAATAGTATAAAGCAATTACAGTTTATTGTTTCTCTAAGTTTCATATTTTAATATCTATTGTGTTATTAGATTAGATATGCTTGACTATGTCTTTTACTACTTGTGCAGGATTTACGCCCAATTCGTCCTCCCGAGAAGACTAAGGAAGATATACTACTTTTCTTCAAGCTTTATAACCCTGAAAAGGAAGAGCTTTGGTATATCCTATAAACTTATTCTCAAGCATCTTCCTGATTTTTTTTAATATAAGACTCATATGGTGACATCATTTTGTTATAAAGTTTTATTGGTAGGCTTTTTGTGAAGGCTTTGGGAAAGCCATCTGAAATCCTGACAAAATTAAATGAAATGGCTGGATTTTCCCCAAATGAAGAAATCGAGCTATATGAGGTGAGTACAATATTCAATTCTTTGGAATTATGTTTTTATTTCTCTAGACTACATAAAGCCTTCTAACCTACGTGTGTGCATTCTTGTACTCTTGTAGTTTTGTACAGATGGTTAATTATTCAACTGTACCTCGTGTGATTGTTAATGTTCATGTATCATAATTTTATGCACTTCATAGTGACGATCTTTTGAATATGAATATTCTGAGCCTTTTGTCATTGTTATGCTGCAGGAAATTAAGTTTGAGCCAAATGTGATGTGTGAACATATTGACAAGAAACTTACTTTCCGTTCTAGTCAGGTTTGGAAAAAGATCCTCATTTTTTAGATACAGACATTTTAAAGTTTTCTGTAGTTATATAAGCCAGCCATTGATTTCTCTAAATTCTTTCTTGTATTGTAGCTTGAAGACGGGGACATTATCTGTTTCCAAAAGCATCTGTACGAGATGGTGATACTCAACTGCGTTATCCAGATGTTCCTTCATTCTTGGAGTATGTTCATAATAGGCAGGTATACTCAGATACACATCAAGTGTAGTATTTTCAACTTGACTCATTGTTTTGTACTACTCTACTGTACCATTACCTACTTTTGTTTCTTATGCATATTTCATATGATGCTCTCTATACTTTCATTTACTTATTTGGGTAAGGATTGGTTGTTGATGGTAAGCATGGATCTCCAAGTCCCAACATAGTTTTCAGACAAGTATGTTTGGAGAACCTACGGACCTTGGGGTGTTTTCATGGCACTATACTTATTCTTTACAATGATTTCTTGGATTTTGCTATATTATGATAATACCTGTTAGGTGTGCACTTCAGCACTTGTACCTAAACAGAAGTGCGTTGTTCTTGTACCGTGTTTGTTGTTCTACATAATTACATATATGCGGCTAAATTTTAATTTCAATTTGCAACTAAAGTTGTTTACTATTACTGAGATAACTAGTAAGTTTTTTTGTTGTACTATAGGTTGTGCACTTTCGGTCTCTGGAGAAACCGAAGGAGGATGATTTTTGTTTGGAACTGTGAGGGATCGCAAATCACTCTAAATTTTTATTCAAAATATGGCTTTTTAACCAACTTACATATGCATTATTGTTTTCGTTTCCACTTAGGTCGAAGCTTCATACTTATGATGATGTTGTTGAGAGAGTTGCGCGTCAACTCGGCTTGGAAGATCCATCAAAAATTCGGCTGACATCTCACAATTGTTATTCTCAGCAACCTAAACCGCAACCCATCAGATATCGTGGAGTAGAGCATCTATTGGATATGCTTGTCCACTATAATCAGGTTTAATTCATTCATTCTTTTTTGTTTATTCAAATAGGTACAGTTTTGTATTTAAAAGATTTACCATGACCCTGAGAATTTATACTTCTTATCTGCCTGCCTGCCTATCACAGACTTCCGACATACTGTATTATGAGGTTTTGGACATTCCACTGCCAGAATTGCAGTGTTTGAAAACACTAAAAGTTGCATTTCACCATGCAACAAAAGATGAGGTTTGTCTGCCTGAGTGGTACAAGTTCTTGTTTTCATCTTTAGCTGCTGAAGTATGTCACTGATGTACATGACTTCCCAGGTTGTAATTCATAGCATAAGACTTCCAAAAAATAGCACCATCAGCGATGTGATTACTGACTTGAAAACCAAGGTGATTACTCATCGACCAATTCAGTTCATCTGTTTTTTCTTCTATGCTGAGAGTAACAAAATTGGATAATCTGACTGGAGGCAAATCTAAACAACTGGTTTATATCTATGGAGTAGCTAACTTTATCCCTTTATATTGTTGCTAACTTGCTATAAGCTGCTTCATTTTGGTTAAAGCATGTATACAATTTTCATCTTAATGCTCAACAGGTTGAACTATCGAATCCTGATGCTGAGCTCCGCTTGCTTGAAGTTTTCTACCACAAGATTTATAAGGTTCGGGCATGTTTATTTGTAAATTGAGACGGTTCACTTTATACAAAGTATTTTCAATAAGATCCTGGTATACTCTTTTAACATTCTTCATTTTCTCAATCTTGACTTCCTTTCAAAACTAGCATTCTATTTATCCTTGGTCTATTTGGCATTGCTGTGAATAATTTTAAGTCTGTATGTAGATATTTCCACCTCATGAGAAGATAGAGAACATAAATGATCAGTACTGGACACTACGTGCTGAGGAGGTTTGTGATATTACATATCTGTTTTGGTTTATGATGTTGATCCTGTTGATCAGTTGACATACTATTATTTTTTATGTCATTTATTTAAAATTATCTTATATGACATTGTTTTACCAATTGAAACAGATTCCAGAGGAGGAGAAGAATCTTGCTCCACATGATCGGTTGATTCATGTCTACCATTTCATGAAAGACCCTAATCAGAATCAGGTACCACACTTTACATATTATTACCTTGTTATTACTAGTCTAAGGCAAGTTGCATAGGAAAGTAGCTACTGATATGCTTATACAATATCAGTTGACATTATTGTTATGACCAATAGCAGATTCAAAATTTCGGAGATCCCTTTTTGCTGGTTATCCGTGAAGGTGAGACTGCAGCAGAGGTAATGGAGCGCGTGCTTAGAAAACTCCGAGTTCCTGATGAGGAATTCTCAAAGGTAACCCATATTGACATTTCGTAATAATTCTTTTATAATAGTTTTGTTTGCCTGCATGTATTGCTCTGGTATGATATGTCTGTTGCTCCAATTCTATAATACCCAAATCCTCCAAACATTGTCTATGTCTGATGAGGATATAGGTCTGGAATCAAAATGTCGAAATACATATCTCCACCCATAATCAAGATCTTTAATGGTATCTACTTTGGAAATAAATTACTGATTGATAAATGTTTGCGTACGATCCAGGTGCTTATTTGTATTTGTGTCTTATAAAAAAGTAGGAATATGGCTTTTGCAACTTTTGAACCGTATGCGATCTGTTTCCATCCCTACTTTGTCCTCATGAGGTTATCTCGTTTCTTTTAGATAAAGGGCTCGAGCCAGCATCCTGTTGGTCTTGTTCTACTCATGTGCCGAGAGTTTTTCTGCTTTCACACAGCAATATATTTATTACCAAGTCCTGTCTAGGGATTAGCCAATTAGTGATAAAATTACTACTAGGAAAAGTGCTCCAGGATTTGATATATCCCACCTTTTTGGATATTGTTGCATTTTATGGCTTATTTGGTCCCCATTATCTCTAATTCCTGGCTCAGCCACTGGATCTAGGACTTCTTCCTCTGAGAGGGACATTTAAACATGTGACAATGAATGAGAAAGGGGGGAAAATAAATTACACAGAAATACATCCACTAGATGATCAGTTTTTGACTTGAATATTAGGAACTTGGTAAAGTTATTACATGGGATAGACTAACACCAAGTCTATGTGCCCCCACGTCCGCTCACTACATGCCCTTCCCCTACTCTCTCTTCAGGCTCTTTCCTTATGTGATTGTGCCTGATACCATATTTCTAGCAAGTGTAATATTTTCTTCCTTTTAATTGAACCGCCAACATGCATTACTGACCCTGATAATGCTTTATTTGATCAGTGGAAGCTTGCATTCATATCCATGAATCGTCCAGAATACCTCCAGGATACTGATGTTGTATCTGCACGTTTTCAGGCAAGTACTAGTTTTTAGCATGTAGGTATGTCTGAGTATGTTCACATGATGATGTTTTTCTTCTGATTCTACAGAGGAGAGATGTTTATGGAGCTTGGGAACAATACCTTGGCTTGGAGCACACTGATACAACACCGAAAAGGTCTTACACAGCCAATCAGGTAGGTAGTGTTGGCTTATTATGAAATGAACAAAAAGGACATTTGATGTGTTCTTAAATTCTATTGATGAAGCATCCAAGGATAAAAAATCCGGATTTAGAAAATTTACCAGAGCAAGGCCGCTAGCCGGTAACTGGGTTGCTACTGGCACGTTACTTGTCCTTTTCCGGTCTATTCCAGTTTGCTATTTTTGTTTTTGTTTTTAAATATTTTTTCTCAAAGTAATTTTTTTTAATGTTTGATGAGCATTAACATCAGGATTTCATTTGAATTAGTATGAAAGCACCTCTTTCTGGACTGATATGTTTTTACTGTTTCGGGCGGTACAGTACAGGTGCATGGCACATAACTGTTGGTAAACAGCCAGTTACGACCAATTTTTTTATCCCTGGATGTCTTAGTGCTAGGACTTTTTCCTGCCATTGTGGAATATCTTAAAATATCTAACTTCAGACCTTGCCAAGTTTTTAGTCTGTGACTTCTTACTTCAGCAAACATGTGGCTCTCTTTCTTTTATTGTGCAAACCCATAGGTTTGATGCGGGGCATTCAGAGTGTTCTTGAAGCTGCCTTGTTATTTTGCAAGGGCAGCTAATTGATGGAGAATTTACTACTGCACATGTTGCATGAACAAACGAACACTCCGCATTTACTTGTAAATATCATCTTTAAAAAAATCTATGTCTGTATTAAGACAGAGCATGCGGACACACTGATTAGCTACGGGTGATTTTCTTCCTTGCATAGAATTTACATGAACTTGTGTGTTAGAAGCTAGGGTGACCGATGATGTTCCGAATTCACACAAACTGATATGCTGACTTATCCCTTGATGTAACCGTTCTTTACTTTGGTGCTTTGGACTGTCTGCAGAACCGTCACACATATGAGAAGCCTGTTAAGATTTATAATTGAGGAACCTTCCATCCGGGCTGCAAGCCCTTGACAAAGGCCTCTTTCGAGATAGCACGCCAAAGAGGATCACGAAGTGAACTCAACAGAAGAAAGCTGGCGGTCGAACATATGGCCATTTGTGTACCAATGCCTATATTACTTGCTGCTGGTTGACGATGTCGGTGCTTTGGTTGACGGCAGGATATTTTTCAAGGCTTTTCTCTTGCTTGCTCCAGGCAACGAAGCAAGTGTATTGATTTCGTTGTGTCCGAGTGTGATGGCCCCCGCTAGGATAGATGTTGCTTTATTTGTGTAGAGCAAAGGCAGGTACATAAGAAAAAGATTTTGGTAGGGGCATGTATACAGGATTATAGCCGAACTGATTGCTTTAATTGCTGCTCCCGTTTCTCGTGGCATCAGCACAATGGGAGAGATTGTATAATGAGTTTCGTGCTGGTTCCAATTTTCAGTGTCTGTTGAGAAATGTAAGACAATGACTGACGCAGATATTACAGCCTCCCCAGCACAGCCTTTGTTGTTGGCATCAATTTGATTCGACTTAATAGCTACTGATGATACTTATGCTACATACCATTTTCCCTCTCTTCGTAGAATGGAAAACAAGATCTTTTGATCCAATAGCTGTGCTTGGCTAATGTGCAAGATGCAACTTACCGTGTCAGCAGGTCATGCTAATATGGATAGTATCTGTCTTGTGGTGACAATTTGAATCTGTAAGAAGCTAAAAGTATGTTTTGAAATAACCATTTTGACGTCCGTAAGGCCCCGGTGACAAACTGGACCGGCCACTCGCTGCCATAACTTAGCATGCGTTTGGTTGGAGGGATGGGGGTGGGATGGGATGATCCCATCCAGTTTTTTGAGGGGTGAGGTGTGTTTGGTTCGGTGAATGGGGTGAATGGGGATATCCACCCCAGAGGAATATTCCTCTAATATGCTGGATGAATTGGTTCGGTCAATTTCACCGGATGAGCTCATCCTAATTTTTTTCTAATCACGCTTCACCTTCTAATCGCAATTAGTTTGTTGATAATTGTGCTTAGACTTTTTTTTTCACCAGATCCCACCCGAGCTCTCGTCGGCCGCCGCCCGCCGGCCACTCCCCGGCCCCGTCGGCCGCTCCCCGCCCCTGCTCGGCCCGCCGGCCGCTCCCCGCCCCTGCCGGCCTCTCCCCGCCCAAGCTCGATCCGTCGACCGCTCCCCGGCCCCCGCCGGCCTCTCCCCGCCCGAGCTCGGCTCGCCGGCCGCTCCCTGGCCCTTGCCGGCCTCTCCCCACCCGAGCTCGGCCCGCCGGCCGCTCCCCGCCCGAGCTCCGCCCGCCTCCCGCGTGAGCTCGGCCCCACCGGCCGGCGCGAGCTCTGCCCCCGCCGCTCCCCGGCCCGAGCTCCGGTGCCCGCCCCGAGCTCCGGTTGCTACGCCCCGCCCGAGGCCTCCTGCCCCCGCCCGAGCCCGCCGGCTGTGAGAGAGAGAGGGATTAGGGAAAAAGATGGAGATAGTCAATGACGTATGGGGCCCGCATGTCAGTGGCTCATCCCATCCAATTCATCCCATTTTTGTCAAACAAAAAATTGGTCCACCCCATCTACTTTAATCCACTGAACCAAACAAAAAAAGGGTCACCCCATTCCAAAAAAATTGGATGGGTTCATCCATCCCACCTCGCCCTCCAACCAAACGCATGCTTAGTGTCTTGTTGCCTGCTGGCTTTCATTTTTTTCTTTTTAAGGTAAAGGAGTGGCTCTCCCTTGGTCTCTGCATCGATTGATGCATGCAATGTGAAAGACATTAAGACCGAACAAATCGCCATACATCTTGCGGACTTCTCTTTACTCTTACTGAGGTGTTAATTAGTGGTGATGGTCTGTCCATCTTCCGGCCAAGTCACTAGTTGGATCTGGCATAAAATAAAGCGAGTACAGATGGTCTAATCTGGTGCAATGGTAGTATAATCTTTCTATATGTAGTATGATTTTTGTTAATCCGTAGCAACGCATAAGCATTGTGCCAGTTTGTTCTACCAAGATGTTACTTTGCTTGTTCCGCATGCTATGGTGGAAAGATATCTATAAGCTGGTACTCAGGTAGTTTCAAGATATCTGTAAACAAAGAACGGTTGAATAACATCTGTTTTCATTATCTTTTGGGTTGTTCGACATAAGTTTTGATTCAACATTTTGGTTGTTCGTCATAAGTAAGGTAAAGTGTTAGCTCGTTGTCAGCGTTGTCAGCTTAGGTTCCATTTCGTTTTATTTTAGTATCGCGGCGCAATTTAACAAAATATATATTTCGCTGTTCTTTACTGGGGAGTACTGAAGTATATGCTGTTAGTATTGCTATCTACTGATACTTGGTAGATAGTGATTAGTTTCGAAAGGCTGCAAGAATGGACTCTCTGTTTTTGACGGGAAGAATGGAGTAACTATGTTTGCTAGTTCAGATAAAAAATGAAAACTATTAAACCAGTATTTGCGAATATTGGAGCTTGATTAAAAACTTTTAAACAATCACAGTACTAGGAAAGCACATGATTCCGCTGTCAAAAGTTTGTTTTAGCGTATGAAACCACTGGTAAAATCTTGCGAATTGTTTCCAAACGAAAATCATACCAAGACGTTTTGGTCAAGAAAAGAAGCAACATAAAATTACAGAAACCTTAGCCTTTGATTATAGTACTGATCTGCATGTCCAAATGCTTCAATACATAAGCAAAAGGTACAACAAACTAAAAAGTATGGTGCTTTTAGGAATATTGTTCCCAGCCTCAAAAGACCGAGATTCTAAATGCATTTCATCATCATCATCTCACACGGACGCAGTTGGCAAGGTGTTGCATTTTTGCAGGTCTCAGCTGGAACATCAGAGCAGCCATTGAGGGGAGACAAGACACATCTTGCTGGCATGTACCTGACAGGAGATGGTCCATCTCTCCTTAACAAGGACTAAGGTACCCTAATTACTAATAAATCAGAGTGGTGTGCCTCTCACTGTCTCAAGCATGGTTGTGTCAACCTCTGGACATGATCAGACCTTGATTTCTTCGTCGGCGGCTTTCGGAGATTTTTTGCTGGACATGATACTGTTGAAATTCTCTGATTTACACAGCAGAATCTCAATCTGAAACCAGCAATATCAGTAGAGAATGAAGGTGTCACGGGTTCAGACAGAAATGGGGGTGTCATGAGACATTGAAAGGCAAGATCTAACTTGCCTTGGCTTTACGGACGAGTCGCCCCTTTGACTCATCTTTGGTGCCAATGGTTGATGTCAGAATCTCTGAACGGATGAAGGAAAAAAAAGTAATAACATTAAATGTGATTATTCAGACATTATACAATAATCACGGCGCTTACTCTTTTCAGTGGCCAGGCCATTGTTCTTGAGGATCTCAGCAACAGTAACAACAGTGCCAATGGCTGCAGCAAAAAGTGCCTCAGAGAGATATAGTTAACCATGAACTGATTAAGGAAAAGAACAGGGAGTAAAATTAACGCGAGGTGAATGAGCTTTACCCATCCCAAGGGCAGATAGTTCAACCTCGTCATAGTTCTGCATGTACCTCTGCAACCAACAGTAATATGGATATTAGAGATAGCCCAGAAGACTAGACGCAAAGCAAACCAATTCGAAAGGTCAAATTTTTTTTTGTCTAACTTTCTTCGGTTCATTCTCATTTCTGTTGTTCATTTGCAAGCAAGTTCATCGACTATTTTCCCCCCTCAAACGCAAGAATCTATATATGGAAAATGAACCATTGCAATTTACAACACGATCCATTCGAATCCCTATCAATTAGAACTACATAAATTTGTTGTAGATCAAGGCAAGAGATGATCTTAATTTGTTCGGAACTGATTTGGATGAAACAGCTGTTGCTTTGACGAGGTGCGTACGTACCTTGGCGAGGTTGACGTAGAAGTAGAGCGGCTTCTTGTTGGTGGACACCTGGATCCGGTTCTTCTTCGCCGACGCCCCGGCCTCGGCCTCGATCTCCGCCTCCGCTTCCACCTCCACCTCCTCGTCGGCCTCCGCCTCCGCCTCCGCCACGGTCTTGTGCTCCCCCACCACGGCCACATCCTTCTCCTCCGGCGCCTCCTCCTCCGCCTTCACCACCTCCCTCACCTCCTGCGCCTCCGCCTCCGCCTCCGCCTGTGGCTGCGGCTGCTCCTCCTCCCTCGCCGCCGGCCTCACCGCCTGCATGGTGGCTCTCGATCGCTAGCTTGATGTGGTTTACGTACGTGAGGGGTACGAAGCGTGCGCGTTGGTGGGTGGGGGAAGGGGGAGAGAGAGAGGGGGGCAGCGAGTGGTGGTGTACAAGTAGCGCGGGATGCGTGGCGCCGGCGGTTGCGCGCGTTCGCGCGGTCGGCCGGAGGTGGCGGTTGCCCTGGTGGTTATTCCTGGTGCATGCGTGCTCGACTCCATTTGGACCGGGTTTCCGGGCCCACCTAATTGGATACCCTTAACTAAACTGTCGTTTAAATGGCATCCTACTTAGATTGTACTGCTATCGTATTTCTGGGAATTTTCCCAGACTAGCCTCCGATATCATGTCGAGCTCGTTAGTAGTTTCACGTATGGGTTTCTCACGCGTGTTAGTTCTAAAACTTATATTTTATTAAAAGTAAAATGCGTCCTCAACCTTGGCTGTCGCACGTAAGGTCAAAAAACTATCGATCAAATAGAAGCTCTCTTAAAATCGTCCATCACATGTTAATATATTCTAAATCTTGCCAGGTAGATGCTATCATCCAATGTAGTACTCTCTCTCCCATCTTCTACTGTGACAATCTCTCTTACTATCCACCGTGACAGACAGCATGCAACACTATGCATTTTGATCCCCCTCTCACTCAAAATACATATGCCTCAATGTTTGATAACTCAAATCCTTAAATCCCCAAATCATCTCTCTCTCTCTCTCACGCAAACTCCACCATGGCGTCGTCACGGCCGGCCTGGATTCAAGCTTGTCTAGGTCCAGTCATTGCCGAGTGTGTCATCTTTCGATGATTGTTTGCCCTAGTTGCAACTGGAAAAAGGTACACCTCGAACATAGAAGACAACCCGGATAAGATATTATTCAAGTGCCTAAATCACAAGGTAATAGCTTTTCTCTGTTCAATTCAAGTTGTTTGCCTCTCAGTTTCACTTCCGAGCTCGGGTTTTTGTAGCGTGGCGATTGCAAGTTCTGAAAATGGTAGGAGGACCACGGAGACTATATGCAGCAAGGTGGCTTGTTCATTGACCATGGTGTGGTTATGACAAAGGAGCAAAGAGGTGCAAGAACAAATGCGCTAAGAGGTAGAAGAACATAGGGCTCTACTCTTTTGGTTACCTTATGGGAAGTATTTCCAGCTGACAATGAAATATATTTGTAAATATATGATAATATTTTGTCGATCTGAAGCACCTGCCGTGCTTAGTGCTATTTTGGCATGATGTTTATGTATACAATGACACGTACGGCCACATGTTATGTAATTTAAAGAATATGCATAGTTATATATGTACGGACTATATACGGTAGTGTAAGAGAAGTCATCAGTGGAGGTGGTTATGTGTGTATCCTTACCAATTACATTTTTCATGATGAGATTCACATCAGTCATGACTGCAACGATGGGCTATAACTACTGGCAGTAAGTCAACCGCATATATACAACGTCTGAGAGTCAAAAAATTGTAGCAATAATTAACTTGAGTCGACGACAACTATTCTTTTTATTCTAACCGAGACTATTTTTATCTTAAATACTAATACTTATTATCCCTATCTCATCAAAAACCAAAGATGAATATGGGATTAAAGTCTCGTATCTAAAGCTGGCCATATGGGCCGGGCTTTTAAGGCCGGCCCACGGGCACGGATTTTTGGCCCGGCACGGGCACGGCACGGCACGCGAATAAAAGGGCCGGGCCGGCCTTCGACCCGCCACGGAACAAGGCCGATCCCCGAGGCCAGGCCTTAAGGCCAGGCACGGCACGGCCCTTTTATATTTTCTGTATTTTTTTCACTCCGAACGCCATATCCACTGACGTTTTCACCCTCTACCCAAACGCCATGTGATCTGGCGTTTGCCCCCCCCAGAGACTTGAACGCGGGCCGGCCCGCAGCCATATTTTTTTCACTCCGAACGCCGTATCCACTGGCGTTTTCACCCTCTACCCAAACGCCATGTGGTCTGGCGTTTGCCCCCCCAGAGACTTGAACACGGGCCGGCCCGTAGCCGTGCCGTGTCGGGCCGGCCTTTTTAAGTCGCGGGCCAGACCGATCCCCGAGCCCAGGCCTTCGGGCCGGCAAGACACGGCCCTTTTATAAAAAGGCCTACATGGGCCGTGCCGTGCCAGGCCTTTTTATAGGCGGGCCGTGCCGTGCCGTGCCGGGCCGGCCCATGTGGCCAGCTTTACTCGTATCCCAGCTATAACCCACTGTCTCCGTGTCTCGTATCCCACCCAGCACGTATCCCTGTCTCTATCCCGCCTCTCGTTTCTCCTGTGAGAGACCAGGAAATCGGAACTGGGGTTTATCTCCCTCGCCCCGCCGCCGCCTTCGCCGGCGCCATGGCTCTCGCTCTACGGGCCCTCCCCCGCCACCTCCTCCTCCGCTCTCTCCACCGCACCAATCCCTTCTCCACCTCCGCCTCATCTCCCGACCACCGCGAGCTCCTCCGCATCCAACGCATCCTCAACGACCCCCGCCATTGCCACCCACCCCCCGCAAACCCAACAAGACCCCCGAGCCACAACCAACCTGCACGACCTCCTCCACCGCACGGCCGGCCTCACCACCACCGAGGCCACCTCCCTCCTCCGTGGCATCCCCAACGCCCACTACCTCCGCCTGGGCCGACTCCTGCAAGAAATCCGCGGCTTGCGCCTCCCCGGGGACGAGTTCAAGAACGCGCTCGAGTCTGACCCGGACGGGCTCCTCTCCATGGAGCCCGGCGAACCGTCCCGCCTCGTCGAGCTCCTGGACGAGCTCCGGTGCCGGGGTGCCGTCAAGGACAGGGTCCTCTCTCGCGGCGTGCTCAGCGCCGCCGTGGCCGCGAGGCGGCGTGTGGAGCTCCTGCACGCGCGCGGGCTGAGCCGGCCGGACGCGCTGAGGGTGCTCGCTGTCGAGCCGCGGGCTATTCTGTATGGCCTGGAGGATGTGGAGAGGAAGGTGGAGTTCTTGGTGAGCAGGATGGGGTTTGAGATTGGGTGGCTGGTGGAGTACCCGGAATTCTTGGGGGTGAATCTCGACAGGTGGATCATCCCGCGGCACAATGTGGTGGAGTACCTGAGGTTGGTCGGCGGGCTCGGAGACCCCATTGAGATGAAGCATTATGTGAGGTTCAGCCGCCAGAGGTTCTACAATATGTTTGTGAAGCCGTATCCTGAGTGTGAGAGAATATTTGGGGGGCTGGTCAGGGAGAGGGAGAATGAGGTGAGGCGGCGGCATCCGGTGGGGCTATGGAAGCTGTTTAAGCCGACAAAGTATGAGAGCACTGAGGAAGATGTGAAGAACATGAAGTTTGTCGTGAAATCACTTCATTAGCTATGTTCTGCCCAAGAGAATATCAGTTGGTCCGATTTTGTAGTTGGGTTGCTCATGAATCATGATGGTTATGGTGTGGGCGGTATTGTGGGAGTGCACTTGTTCAACCGAGATGCAGTGTTCCAGCAAAGTGGCATCTGTGTTGAGTGAACATGAAACACATCAGATATTCTGGAACACGTCTTGGCAAAGCATTCCACCACAGCTCCAAGCTTAGTTAAAGCAGGACCTGTCTTAAGGTTGAATCTAATTGTTATGCATCGATAATGTCATGGTGACCAGAGCTGGTCTCACTGATGAGCAAATTAAACAACAGGTTGATGAAAGCTGGCAGCTTATGGATGGCTTACCTTAATGAGTAGATAGTGACATAGTTCTTTCTGTATATTTTGAGGCATGTATGATCATCAAGTTATAACATTCTACGGAGAGGTTACATATAGTACCTTCTGACAAAGTATACCAAAATGTGCTCTTGTGTATGCCTCGGGTCCTTGTTAGTTTGCAGACCTTAGCCTGCTCTGGATTGTGTAATTAAGTTATTTTATTCTTCTTCAACATTAATATGAATTATTCTTTGATACATCTTTAGAAATGAATAAATATGTAAATACTACTCTACCATAGTTTGCTGGAGCTGATTTTTATTCCTATTCTTCCAAATGCCTCATGGTGTGTTAAATTGTGTTCTGCAAGATAAAACTGGAGTTCTCTATACAGGATGGGAAGTAACTATCTATAGTGCAATACTGATGCATCTTACACTATTGAATGCTATTAGAAAGTTTGAACTTGGCTAATTGCATATGCTTCTGTGCAATATAACTCAGACATGGTAAAAACTGATGAATAAAGAGGAAAAAAAAATCTTTAGAGTAGAGTTTTGGTCATTAACCTTTGTAACATGCTCCATTTGTTCCTGTGATAATAGAAAACCAGATACGGCCCCCATTTTCTTGTGGTTTCCAAATAAAAAAGGAGCCAACCATTTGCTCCCATTCATGTAGTCCTATTTAGTGTTTACCTCTTGAACCCAGATTTTTTTTAAAATACAGTGTAGTTCCACTACATCGATGAAACGTACTGTATCCTCAATAGGTATCAGTCTCATAATCTTGTAGTCCTACCCATGCCCCTCTCGCAATCCCATTTTCGAAACTCTGCAATGCGATTTCTTGCATTATTTAACCAATCCATATCTCATCAAATGCCACAAGTAACTGCACTACTTCCTCCAAACTCAATGTAAAATCATTTACCTTGAAGCAATCAAATCGGAAGTGATTGTCCCATTTGCACAATCATTCTTGGTCTCTTTCCAGTTATAGGCCTTGACATATGCCAATATGTGGTTGTAGATTATCTTCATTCTTTTTTGGGCTATTTTTTGTTGATTCCCGTCAGTGAAATATAACGAGAATCCCATGGAAGCAGTACCGAATCTTGAAATTGAAATATTTGTTAAGAAGGTACTGGATAGGTTGCATTGATTTTTAATTTTGGCAGACTTCTAAATTTGTATGGTCTAATTGGAGAAAGGTGATTGCACTAATAATTTTATAGGGGTTCAATTTGTCGCTCGAAGTTTTAACAAAATCAAACTGAAATGTATAAGCAGATGACAGGATGTGTGCTGTATATGCTTTTGGAGTTTTGACGAGGAATAGCAACAAATTGATGTATCTGGAAGAAGAAAACGGCAGCGAGGCTAGTTCTCACTGTTCGAAAAAAATCATGGAAAGTGAGGAAAAAATCATGGTACTCTGTTTGTGTGCGCACGCGCGCTGTTTTTAATGATCTGTGTAGCACCGAGGATATAGGGTTTATAAAATGATCATGGTTTCCAACTTGAATCTGTTAACAGAAGGTTAGTAGTCACCGCATAGGGACTAGATGCCTTTATTTATTTCCTCCTCATTTTTAACTTTCTTTAGTGGAGCATCAGTTCTCCTGTAATCTTGCGTAGCAGAGTTTATCATTCAGTCCACCTAATGTGTTACAGATCCTAACTTTTCTCTTGTCAGATTATTCATTTCATGTAAGATGCCGAGTTGACAGTTGCCATTTCCCTTGCACATAACTACAGTCTACAGGAGAGATTACTAGCAATGCTTTTGAATCGAAGCAAATCATGGTGTATGTGCCTCTCATAAAACATGGAATTGCAAATGCTGATCTATGTCTGTGACACAGTACTCACTTTCTTTTATGCCCAACAGCAACATGCAATAATTATTTCATGCTTTTTAGGTCCTTGACAATTTTTTCAATTTATATGTAGAAGCTAATCTTTCTGTGTCTTATGACAGCAAGTACAAGACATTTAGATAAATTTAAGGTGGTAGGTCATATGAATCGTCAATGTCCTATTATTGTGGAGATTTTGATTTAGGTACAGTTTTACATTTTCAGAGAAGATATTAGCTTGCTGCAAGCTTAGTGCCGAGTCCACTAGCATATTTAAGTTGGTATAGGTGCTGAAAATGACAAGAACTAACTCAACTTTACGTGTAGGCTACAGCAAACGCTGATGGATAGGAAATACTGGTAATGTTGTCTGACCATCTGAAGTCTCTTAATTAAGAACAAAAGAAATTGCAGTATCATGTTCTCGACACGGGGCAACTGCTACGGTACCCACGGTACTGCTCACGCGCAAGAAGAAAAGAATTGCCTGCTATTCTTCTATAAAAGAAAGCACCCTTTGAACTGAGGCGTGTAATATGTGTACACAATGTTGTAAAAAGAAAAGAAAGAGAAGTGTACACAATATAAATGTTATATTGTCTCAGTTGAAAAATGTTTGCTTACTTCACTTGCAAGAAAGGTTCTGCATACTGCACTGCTTTAATGAAGCACTTCAAAAGTAAAGGCAAGAGTTGGACTTTTGATTGATGGGCTACACATCATCGTGGGCAATTTTTCACCAGCATTTCTTTTATTCCATGATAAGCTGCTATAAAAGAACACAGAATTCACTGTGTCTTATTAAGCCATCATAGAAGTTATATCTGCACAAGATAAGGTGGATGAAGATGAAGAAGTTATCTCCGCTGTATACAGCCATGGTGATGTTGGTCTTATGCTGTCTCATTCGTGTATCAAGTACTGAATCTCTCCGTGGTAATCTTCTCAAGCTCTAGTCTCTTTCATATTGGATATGGATCTTGTTCTCTCGTTAATTGTCGGGATTTGTTTACCATGCAATAGGTTTGAGAATGCTGCAGGAAAGTAAAGCAACTCCGACCTCTGATGCAACAAATCAGGTGATTCAGAATTCTTGTTGCCGGAACTCATATCATGCATATGATGCAATTTATCTCCCCTTTTTTTTCTCAGTCTAGTCAGAGAGATGTTACATGCTTGTTCCTTTTGTTATTTCCATTTTGTCTGAACTTCGTTTAGCATGTAGATGTTTTTCATCCTTCGCATTGAATTCTCTACATGAGTCATTTTTATGTGATTTGAGAGATTGTGTCTGAACCGGATTGAGAGGAAATTTGAAAACCTTCTCTCATGATCCTATTTGTCATGTAGATCGTTGATACCATCCACATAAACATCCAATGACAGCATCTTTTTTGTTCATACTGTTTCTTTGAGTCCACCGCTGACTTGAAAAATCTTCGAAACATCCAGACTATCCATGTTGAGGAAACAAAATACTTCCACCGTGGAAGTATGGGGGTTGAGCTCAACGACTACCCCGGTTCTGGCGCAAATAACCGCCACTCGCCGCATTCTGAGGGCACCAGATGAAAGGAAGAACAGCTCCACCAGAGCTACTTCATGAATCGACGTTTAATTGCAGCTCCGATCAGCATACATATTCTTGCATCCACAAGCATACGAGAACGTACTTCAGGAAATGATACCATGGTTTCAGTGGCATGCGTATATAAAAACCTATGTGAGATTTTCTTGCTGGTGCAGACATGAGACATATATATCGGTTGATGGCAAGTGTCCAAGTAACGGACAACGATGTGCATGCTTTCTTTGGTAGATGGATCAATGATCAAGCATGTAAAATATAAAAGGCTCTGCTAATTTTATTTTATTTTAGTCTTGGAATCTGGATTGTAATATTGTAACGCTCCTTGCCCCAGAACTTAATGCATGAAGATCATTCTTGTTCGCACAACCTACAAAAGTAGTATCAGAGATCATTTGACCATTGTATCGTTTCACTAAAATATGCCAGTTGATCAGTGCAACACTGTCACTAGCTCTGAACCCTTTATAGCACAAGAATGTGTTCTTTTAGGCACGTAGCTGATAACCTTTTCTTTTGTTTGTTTGCATCTAGCTGCTAATGTTTATCACTATAAAATCTTAATTTTGAGCATTTGGCATCTACGACTTGCAGATAATTGTACAATAACAGCCGTAAGTAAATTACTACCATTACCAATGTTGTAGCACTGTGTTTTCGGCTGCAGCCGAGACACGGGTACGAAACTGGGATGCAGCATTCTTCTCATGATTATGTTATGTTTTTATCTTTGAAATACCACATGGTCCATCACATATTCACATCTAAATATATGTTGGAGGATGAAGGTGCAAAAATTGATCCATATGTCTACACTTATACAAGTGTAACGATGATCCATGCCTGATTTGAATCGCGCGGGTTCGGGACGCTCCGCCATGCTCGTCTCCTCCTCCCGAAGCCACACTTCCTCCGGCCTCCATGCCGCAGGCGCCCTTAGCTTTGCAGATCTGAATTTATTTTCTTTTTCTCTTTCTTTTTGCGGGTTGTAAATCTGAATGGAGCATATAAGATATACATGATGGTAAGCTATCTGAGGCAGGGCTTTCGAGGTAGGAGTACAAGTCAATTGTCTCAAAATTATTTTTTGAAGGCAGAATTCTAGCCTCAAAATACTCTTGCGAGGCAGACAGGGCTAGCCTCAATGAAGTAGTATGAGCTTCTGCGGCAGCTAGTGAGATTTTGAGGCAGCTTCTTTGCTCAGAAAAGATGCCGAGGCAGCACTCTGGGTTGCCTCAAAAACAAGGATTTTTCAGAGGAATTCACTCTCTCTCTCTCTCTCTCTCTCTCTCATGTGTGCCTCGATGTCTCTCTCACACACAGCCATGAGAGGAAGGTGTTCGATGCACTACCCCGAAAGATTTGGAGTTCAGAAAAATGATGTTTACGATTATATGCTCTGGCGAGAGTACGTTTTGCCATTCAATCAAAAGAGGTTATAATTGATATGTGCATTTATCTACTGAAAGAATGGGGGGATAAATCTCAATTTTTCCATGAAACACACTGACACTGTAAATTTTTTTGTCAAAAGAGGCAGATGAGGAGCACAGGAATTAGCTTGTTCAGACTCTGCCACAGGACAACAGTTAAGGGAGCTGTAGCTGAACTACTACATCTTAATTATACACGCATATTCATTGGTGTTATGTTTTATTGTCCTCTATTTTTAGTCTATATACTTCTCTGCAGGTTGACGAGGTTAGTTAAGTTTGGCAGAATAAGAGACATTGTAGTATACCTGTAGAAATGTAATCGACTAGATTATATCCCTTGTGAAGTCTATTTCGTAGACTGCTTATGTTAATAATTCGTGAACCCACATGGTTTGAATTTGCAGGTTGAATAACACTCCGTGGCTCAAAAATTTGTCTTGGAGCTAGAATATTTGTTTACTGTATAAAAAGGCTAATTTAGTTTACCTGCGTAGGTAACTGCTAACTGGTTTAGTGTGAGACCTATTAAAGCGTTTAACCTTTTGACGAGGAACCATGTTTGGGTGATATAACTTCTTGATTGATCATACCAAATTACTTAACAAAAACAATAGAGAAAAAATGATTTAATCTATTTTTTTGATGTGCAATACAACTGGAAAACCAGCCCTGCTTCTAGTAGGCTACAACTAATTCAAATCAGCTTCTACCATCCTGTATTTACTGAAGTTACTTTAATTTTGCATTATATATATATATGTAACATCAGGTTGCCTGTTCTACTTTGCATTCTATATAGTTTGAATTTTTTTACTCTTAATTATGACTTGTGTCCCTAGGATTATTCAGTCTACTGTCTTCTGATTCAGTTTGGAGCTGAAGGAGGAGGTGTTGCAGCGTAAGACGTCCAGACTGCATAGCCAACTAGATGTTGTAAATGATTCAGCCAATTGGTTGTCTAAGCATTTAATATGCCATTATCCATTTAGGTATGTGTGGAATCCAGTTAGGCTTCAATCAACATGAAATATCTGATGCCTCTATTATTGTACTTTTAAAAAGTGAACTGAAGAGCTTGTATGCTTGATCCTGTAGGTCAATGATCTGATCTGTCAAAAATCTTGGGAACAACAGTATGTCCAGTGATCTGATTCATGTTGCTGTTTCCAGGCTTCCTTAAATCACTGACTAATTACTCTTGGAGATTTATGGGGCTGCGATGACTGATGAGTTGTAGTAATCCATCATTCCACAAGTCAGGGTGGATGCCATGAACGGCTACTTCATGGCGAGCAGCAGCAGCATGCTCAATGCGACGTGCCCGTTCCATCCAAGCATGCTGTCGCTTGATCATGGCGGTTTGGCTTCAGAGTAATGCTCAAGCAATGCAAATATTTGTATGTGCCTATTGGTGTCATTTTGTGTACGTCACTATAACGTATGTATCTATGCTACTTTCTACCATCATGTACATAAGTGATTCCCTATTTTCTGAAGTGCTCCTTAGTTGTGAGCAAAATACATGGGTAATATATGAACTGTGTTGATACCTGTGAATCCAATAGTTACTCCAATCTATGTGATTTCGTTGTGCTTAGTACATAGTGTATTGATATAATTCCTTTTCCTATTAATTATTGTTAGCGAATAATGCTATAGTGCATGCAGTGAGATTTTGAGGCAGCCATCTTTGACTCAATTTTCTTTTTGAGGCTAACCGTCAGCCTTGGTATGACGAGCTTCGTTGAGGCTAGCAAGTTAGCCTCAAAAGCCTTTTGAGGCAGCTGAAGGATTTTGAGGCAGACTCTTAGCCTCGAAATACAATTTGCAGCTGATCGTCTGCTTCGAAATATCATCTGAGGCTGATTTTAGCTATATCGAGGCTTATTTTGTCTGCCTCCAAATGTGTACCATCCTATAGTGCATAAACTGTAGATATGAAATTTGAATGGAGCATACATGCCATCAATTATGCTGCAGCTATTTATGGAGACTGCTCGAAGCATGGCCAAGGCGAGCTTTGGATATTGTCCTCCTGAAGCTAATGTGGTAGCTCATGTAGCGAGAATGTTGGGTTCGGATCATCCAGGCGATTGGTTAACTATTGTTTAAATCAATAAAGCTTGCTTGAGTTTAAGAAAAGCAACGCAAACACACGCGTTAGACACGCGTTACAAAGTTGTAGAGATCAACAACAAAATAAAAGATATAGCAAACACACGCTAGAACATGAGACCCGATTCTTTGAACTTCTCCGCCACAAGGCGATCCATTCTTTCTCCCATGTCCTTGCTCATGTGGTTCACCCAATCCCCAACCTTCCCTTCCCTGAACAGCGAAGAGGGATCAACAATAACCTTTCCTCCTGCGACGTCAATCACAGCACGACTAGTCTGATTGATATCTAGGCTGCTAAGTGATTTGAAGCTACAGAACCTGACGATCTGCTCTGAGACTCCACTGCTCTCCTCACCTTCAGTGAACGGGGTACCGAGGAAGCTTGCTAGCTTCCTAACAATCTTCAGTGGATCAGACAAAATCTCCTCGTACCTCAAAAAGATAACCTCTTGTGGCCTCGCCAAGCTTTCTTTCCAATACTCAAGATAGCGATCCCAGAAAGGCCCGTAATTCGAGCATCCCTCACAATACATTGCGAATGCATCATCAATACCCATGGACATACCTTGGTCTACCCTCTTCTCAAAGTGCCACATGGAGATGAACGCATCCTTGGGGTCCCGGCAAAGGCACACGATCCGGCAGCCAAGGGTGGAAACCGTGGGTGGGAGCAGCGAGAGCGGCAGGTGGGTGGAGAGCAGCCTCGGCGAGGGCATCAGCTCGGCCTTGTCGAGGTCTCCTGGCCTCATCGCGATGAAAGGCACGGCAACGTGCGGGCGGCGCATGAGTAGAGGGTGGTCGTCGAAGGTGTGGCGGGATCGGTTGGTGATGGTGAAGACGAGGGCCTTCAGCCAGGTGGTGCCGCATTTCGGATGCACGGCGAGGAGGATGTCGTCGGGACGGAGCTTGAACTTCTCTTGGACGGCCATGGATTCCGCCAGGGAGTATGGGTTCAACCAGCAGTTCTTGTAGAGGGTCAGTGGAGCGGACCATCCTTCCCTCGTTGGAAGTGTTGCCACAAGATTTTCAGTGTGGAGTTTGGATGAAATAGCTTCAGATGGGCTGTTTGCGGAGCTATCTTTGGTCTCGGACTGAAGGTGTGCCATGGCCGGGAGGCTGAGGAGTCCGTAGTCTCCATTTTCTTGTTATATAGAGGGGCCGAACTACTAGTCCATACATCGTCTACCTGGTAATAATGTGAAGGAAAGCAAATGATAGCAATCAGACAAGCAAGATCTGCTGTATAATTTATGACAAATGCTATACATGATTTTTATTTTCTATAGGACGGCTTTCTATTATTAATGCATGAAAAAAATATTGCCATATCTTGTCACGCCAACCCCACGAGGCATATATTATACAAAGGGTTGCGCATGCTGGCAAATGAGGCGTTCATTTTTTTTTGCTTGGAAGAGCAAGCTATCGATTATTTCGTGATAGTGTAGCCATCTTGATGATGCCCCAATTAAGCAGTACTGCAGATCGTTGTCAGCACGCACCAGACGAAATTGTTAAATGGCTCATGTCCTTTGATGCAACTGCTACGCAACACTCAACTAATCCATTTTTTGGAATTCCAGTCAAATTTAATACCACTAAATTTTGGTACAAGATTCATGTGGCTCATTCTCCAACTCCGGCGAGGCCTCTCTGGCATCGATGTCTGCTGCGGCGTTAGGTTTCAGGGTTCACACCTACGCCACCCTGACATAGAGGGGGGAGGAGTACTTGCTAGCTGTAATCCTTGTGTTGTATTTACTTAGCTGGGGAATAGTAGTACAGGTCGGGTACCTTTACTTAGCTTATAAAGCATATATAACCCTGCTGTGTGACAGCTAGTAGCAGTAGTCAAGTTTTGTTTTGCTAGCAGTAGCTGTAGGAGTAAGTCGGTTTACCACCAACTGATGTACTATAAATATAGTCTTATGCATACTAGAGTTGTAATAGCTTCAAGAAATTAAAACTACCCTGTGTTCAGCCCTAGCTCCTCTCTGCCTCTTTACTTCAACCTGTTTTCTAACATTTGGTATCAGAGCAGAGTGTTGATCCAAGACCATGTCAGCTCCAGTGGGTGGCCGCATCAGTCGCAGCCCATAGCGGCGCGTCTATCTTCGCCGTTCCCCTTCCACGTAGCCAAGGCGCGGGCGGCGCCATGACGGTCCAGAGGTGGTCGTCCAGCGCGTGGTGAAGGAAGTCGGCGGCGCGCCGTTCCCGCAGCTGAATCGGAGCAACTATGAGGACTGGAGCCTCCTCATGAGGGTGAATCTGGAGGCCCGTAGTCTGTGGGATGCCGTCGAATTCGGTGACGCAGACCACTAGGAAGACCGCATGGCGCTTGAGGCCATCCTCAGCGCCGTGCCGCCGGAGATGATCCGCACCCTGGCTGTCAAGAGGACAGCCAAGGAAGCTTGGGAGGTGATCCGTGTGATTCACATTGGCACTGATCGTGTCCGCAAGTCCACGGTGCAAAAGCTGCACCGGGAGTGGGAGTTGCTCACTTTCCGCGAGGGGGGAGCGTCGACGACTTTGCTTTCCGCCTCTCTGGCCTCATGAGTTCGCTGACCATCCACGGCGATCCCGTCGACGAACAGAGGGCCGTTGAGAAGCTGCTGCGCGTCGTTCCCCGGAAGTATTCGCAGATTGCACTGTCCATTGAGACTCTGCTCGATACAGCGGAGCTCTCAATTGAAGAGGTGACAGGCCGGCTCAAGGCTGCTGATGATCGCTGCGAGCCGTCGCTCGAGTCGGAGCAGCCAATCTTGTCCGGCGGCAAGCTCTACTTCTCCGAGGAGCAGTGGCTTGCCCGGATGAAGCAAAGGCGGGATGGAGAGGGCAGCTCCAGGCCTCCCAAGCCGAACAGCGGGCGGCGACGCCCCCGTGGTGCGCGAAAGAAGACAAGCAGCGCACCTGCTGCCAAGGAAGGCACCCAGGATGACGACCGTGATAAATGCCACAACTGCGGTCGCCTTGGACATTGGGCAAAGGACTGCCGCAAGCCCAGGAAGGCGCAGGTGCACCTCACCCAGGCTGGTGAGGATTACGAGGAGCCCACACTCCTCATGGCGCAGGACTGTGTGCTCAGTCTTGCGCCTGGGCCCACACCTGAAGGCCCGCACCTGACGACGTTGAGCATCTGGAGGGGTGGTGTCGGTGTAATAATCCGGCAATACTGAATATGGGGCAGCGTGAGTATAGTAGATCTAGATGGGTGCACACGGGAGATAAAGTTTATGTAGGTTCAGGCCCTCAAGAAGAGGTAATACCCTACGTCCTGTGTTTGGTGGCTGTATTGCTTGAATCCTAGGTGCCGCAAGAGCTCGAGAATAGATCTCAAGGTTGCTATGGCTGGTGTATATGGAAATATGAGAGCGTAGGTTGCTCTGTAACGACTTACCGTCCGGGGGTTCCCTGCCTTGCCTTATATAGCCAGCTGAGACAGGGTTACAAGAGTCCGAATCGGTTTACAGATTGGCTTCCCAATTAGTTACAACAGAATCCGGCATTGCCGGATATGTGTTTATTCCTATCTTGTACTCCAAGCTGATGAGGCGCCACCGTGTAGAAGTCGGACTCCGAGTAGTCGGTTCGGCCCACCCTATATCTATAGGGCCGGTATTGTCCTCCTTGACGATACTCGGGTGCCATGTCATCGTCAGTAGCACCCGAGTCCTTCACGACCTGGCTGCAGCTTGTTATGGTAACGTTCAAGCCGAGTGCCTTTGCCTTCTCCCTTTTTCGAGTGGCATCCACCTGAGCGTGTTTCTTGTTGCTTGCAAGAAGGTTGTGAGGGACTTACAGAACTTCTGTAGTGTAAAAGTAATAAGCCGAGTAATATTCAACCGTGAGGCAGGAATACCATGGGCGTGGGGCTAATAACGGGTAAGTTCTGGTGGTATCCGCTCTATCCTGGTGGACAAAGACCGGCTGATAGCCCAGCGGGGGGCATACCATGAATCCCGACTGAATTCCCGAGTAGCACCTGGTTTCCCGAGTGGCTCGGGTCCAGCTAGTGTCCCTTTGAGGGAATGCCTCCGAAATTTGCGTCAAAACCAGAACACGAGTTATGGCGCATAGGTTCCCGAGTGAAGAAGCCTGGTACCCAGACATCCTCCGAACCCGAAAATTCTGAATCCCGAAGATCTCGGAACGAAGTTCACGGGAAGTCGGGGTGGAGAAGCCAGTGGCTCCGAGTTGCTCGGCATCCGACTAGTGGCCTGCTGAAGGCGCACCATAACTGCCCTTCACCCGGGTGTATTCAAGTGATTGCGTTCCTGCTGGAGGCCAACCATTGAAACCCTTAAAAACCATAATGCTTGGTTCCGAATTAATCGGTAACCGACTAGCGGCTCGTAGGAAGCACGTTACAGTCGTCCTTTATGGGGGTATATTCCGAATGGCTCTTTAACCCCAGAAGGCTAACCGTTGGATCCCTTCTGTTTAAATGGCACGGATTGTGGCAGCGCCGCGTCGTGGGCCCTGAAGAGTCGCGACGTGGGCCGTTATTCCGCGCAATGGGATCTGAAGAGTCGCGACGTGGGCCGTCATTATCCGTGATGGAATCGAAAGAGTCGCGACGTAGGCTGTTACTCCGCGCAACGGAACCTGAAGAGTCACGGCGTGGGCGCGGGAAAACCGCGCGGCCGTGGAAACGGAAGGGTTGCGCCGTCCAGACCATTCCCATTTATAAGACCAGAAAAGTGGCGGGGTCCACCACTAGTACAGAACCCCCTTATTAGTGGCGTACCAAAATTCCTATTAGTGGCGTGTGGGCAGCACGCCACTAGTATCACGCCGGTGGTAAGTGGTTACTAGTAACGTGTCGTACGCACGCCACTAGTAATCCACATACTATTGGCGTGTCAGTTCCACCACGCCACTACTAACGAATATACTAGTGGCGTGCCACACACGGTGAACGCCACTAATAATATAACTCATTAGTGGCGTGTTAATTCTCTCCCATGCCACTAATATGCATTTTTCTTCTTTGAAAAAATTATTACATGTTATTACTAGTGGCGTGTAGGAGTCAGAGCACGCCACTAATGTGCCATGTACTAGTGGCGTGTCGGCGTGCTTTGACTCCTACACGCCACTAGTATATTTTTCAGGTCCAAAAAAAATTTGTGGATTAAAAAATACACCATATTTAATTTATACAGATCATCCATTTGTCCAAAATACATGCCTAGTAAGTTGGATTACAAAAGAATATTACAAAGGAGAAAAAGAAAGAAGAAATGAAAATAAACCTAAGCTAAACCTATCTAGTTCATCTTCTCTTCTCATCTTCTTTTTGACTTCTCCTTTTGTATTAAAACCTGTAAAACAGAGAAAAGAGAGAAAGCGTTGGTTATGGTTAGAATGTATGCACCTCCTGTGGAGATGCATTTAGTTTAGGAGCTAGTACTCGGGAAAAATCTGGGAACTAATCCAGATTTCCAATGATATAGGGTTGATCTTAAGTTAAGCAACAGTAAGCAATCAACCATCAAAGCCAATATAAACCAATAGATAAACCCTAAGCTAGCACGCTATGCATCTTAAAAAAAAGTAAGACGATTACAAGGAAACTCTCAATATACAAACTATGCATCTTAAAAACAAAATAGTCAAGTTTAGAAAAACGTTAACGCAACGACAATGTACGTATACACAACAACCCCATCATCGTTTTTTCTCTCGTTTAACTTAGCTATCGCTCGCTTCGGTTGTATTCGAAACTAGCGGGGCGAGCGTCTGCTATCGAATTGTACAAGGGCGGTATGTCGTTAGCCTATCCCTTTAAGCGAGCCTCTCGCTCCTCCAGAGTTGCTGCGCCGCCGTTGAAGATCCTGGTGGCGTCGACGACATCTTGGTTGATGATGCTCGCAAACTTCTCCTGGATGCGTCGGACACTAGTGGCGTGCTAGTCGGCAGACCATGCCACTAGTAGAACATATACTAGTGGCATGTCTGTAGCTCCCCACGCCACTAGTAACTTATGCCGGGTCTGACTGCTGGGTCCCACAAACTAGTGGCGTGTCGTCTGTTATTAGTGGCGTTGGGCAATATTTGCGCGCCACTGATATTTTGTGCAGATACCAGTGGCATGGTTCTTTTGTGGGACGCCACTAGTAAGTTTCCCCTATAAGGGTTTCTGCACTAGTGCACTCACGCCTTCCAGTGCACGCTTCATCTCCCTTACGCCCAAATCCCCTTCGCCTTCCTTGTGCTCTGTCGATTTGAGAGCTCCGCCGCACACCAAACCCTAGCTCCGCTCCGCCGGCATTGGATGCAAACCCCCGAGTGGGAAGCAGATCCGACCGAGGTCGAGGAGGACGCGCTGGTGTGGAAGTTGCTGAGCGAAGAGAGCTCCCTGGTCGATCCGATGGCTCCATGGGTGAAATCGACAGCGACCGAGATGCGGTTGAAGACTCTGGTGAGGTCGGGGGTGCTGCCGCCGAAGGAGCTGGTCGATTGGCGCGCCGTGGCAGGAGAAGTAATCCCCACCCCGAACACGGGTGAGATTGTCGTCCTCGGCTCCTTCTTCGAGCGGGGCCCCTTCGTGCCCGTTCACCCCTTCTTGCGAGGGCTACTCTATTATTACGGGTTAGAGCTCCACAACCTCAACCCCAACAGTCTACTCGTGCTTCATCACCTTGTGTGAGTGCTTCCTCGGCATCGAGGCACATTTCGCATTGTGGAAACATCTCTTCGTCGTGAAGCCGTAGCCGAGCAGGGACAACCCGGCCGTGGTAGGAGGGGCCGGGTTCAATTGAGGCCCGGAACGGCGAAGAACTACCTGAACCTGCCACTGCTGACCTCCAACAAGGGATGGCATGCAAATTGGTTCTACTGTGCCAACCCCACGCCGTCACTCCCGGCGTTCACAGGTCAGCCCCGGTAGTCAGGCCGAGCTGGTCCGAGCCACCGCTGGACTAGGAGCAGGACGGAGTTGCGGTCATCATGTCGTAGCTCGCCGAAGCGATCAAAGCTAGGGTCACCGGGGTGGTCGTCGTCTCGACCTTCATCCGGTGATGAGTGCAGCCCGCGAAGCTTAGGGCTCACCCGATGTTTGAGTACACCGGCGAGCAGGACATGACCCGAGAATCTACCGATGAGCTCTCGAAGGAGGAGGTCCGATGCTGAGTTGAGAAACTCATGGCCCAGGGGGCAAATCTGGATGTCTCCGGGCGACCGCCGCCCTTCAGTAGGTCGAATCCCCCGAGCCAGGTAAGCTGTCAATCTCCCGACACTTCTTTATTCGTCGTGTCTCTGAGTCTGACTCGGGCTACATCCGTGTTTTCTTGCCTTTCGCATGTTCTCTTTGGCTTTAGCTCCAATGCTCCCCTCCCGGAGAACAAAGTTTGGAACCAGCCGCAGTATGCCGATGTCCCTAGCAGCGGGCCACCGTCGCAGGGATCGGCCGGCGTATCTTCTTCCGGAGCTGGGCCTTCCAAGGGGAAAGCGCCCGCCGTGGCGGCGCCCCACGCTCCTCCGCCGAGTGCGCCAGATCCAGAAGACGAGGAGGAAGATGACGACGACATCCCGCTCCGCCTGACCAGGAGGTGGAGGCCGTCGGCAGGCGCCGCCCCGGGAGGACAAGGTGGCTCCTCCACCCGTCCCGACCCGACGGCACCGACTGCCGCCCCAGAGGAGGTTCCTCGGACGAATGGAGACGAAGTTCCCCCTAGTAGGGGAGAAAAGAGGACGGCCGATGCCACCTTCGGGGAGTAGAGCAGCTCCACGGCGACGCCGACCCCGGCTGCCACCGCGTCGAAGCAGCCGGCCCCGGGGTCCAGGAAGCGTATTCCTGTTCCTCGGTCCGCCAAGTAAGTCATTTTTTGGTGGATGTCACTTTGCTCGTTTTGTCTTTCGAACTTGACGTGTCTAGTTGCTTTTCGTAGGACACAGAGGATGGGAAATGTCCGGAAGGCGTCGTCGAGCGCCCCGGGATTGGGCCAAGGCGGGGACCAGTCGGGGTCGGATGTCCGACCTTCGTCTCCTCCGAAGGCAGCTGTGACCCTGTCCCCCCGGCCTTCTCCCGAGCGGGATGGCGCGTCTTCGGCCTCACCTTCTACTCCTCAGCCAGAGGAGTCCGCCGCTGGAGCGCCAGCCCCGGCTGCGTCAGGAGACGCGGCTCCGAGTGCGGAGGCATCGGCCTCGCCTTCTGCTCCCCAGCCAGAGGTGCCCCCAACTGAGGCACCGGCCCCGACCGCGTCCGGAGACGCGGGTCCGAGTATGGGGGCATCGGGGGGAACAGGCCCGAGTTCATCGGGAAGGGCCCTGCCGGACCGCAGGGGTAACCTCAAGCTGCCGTCGACGATGGAGGAGATCAACCTCATCCCGCCTCCCCAGTCGGGCTCTGAACTAGCGATCCAGCCGCTCCGGATCCGACAGTCGCATCCCACACGGCCGAGCCTGACCATCCGGGAGATCGACGATGTCCGGAAGGCAGAGGAATGGGGAGATGCGATGGACGCCACCGACCAACTTGGGGAGATCCTTCCGGCGCTGTTGATGGTGGCGAAGGAGGGTGCCAATCTGCTGAATGGCAGGCTGCGCCCTCTGATGCAGGTAAGACTTTTTGTGCCTTTGATTTTTATTTTTCTCCTGTGGGTGCACCGACGGTGCACTCTCTGGGGAGTAGCCCCCGAGCCTTCGGCCGACTGGGGTGGTCGGGCGGAGGATTCTTTTGTGTATTTCGTAGACTTCACTCTGGTTGCATGATCAGTGCACCCGGAAGGTGTAGCCCCCGAGCCTTCGGTCGACTAGAGTAGTTGGGCGGAGGGTTTTTATTTTTTCTGTAGATTTCACTTCTGGGTGCACGATCAGTGCACCCGAAGGGTGTAGCCCCCAAGCCTCCATTGGGTCCGAAGGACCGAGTGGAGGGTCTTCAACAATCTTTCCCGGGTGGCTAATTTCCTTGGGTACTTTTTGCAGAAATTGACCAGAAGGTCGCAGGACAAGAGCGTCTTCTTTCAGGAGCAGCTGTCGATTTTTGACCGAGTCGGCCGTCGCAAGACTGAGTGAGATCAACTGACAGGGAGCCTCCAGGCAGCAGAGGCCATGGCCCGCAAGCGAGGAGCTGAAATCATCGCCCTGAGGAGTGGCCTCTCCCAGGAAGCAGTGCGAACTAAAGGTAAGGAAGCCGAGTCCCTTTGGTTGTTTTTTGCTTCTTGCCGTGCTGACTTGTCTTCCGTAACTGCTGAAAGTGAGGCCTCTAAGCTCAAACTAGAGCTCAAGGCGATGAAGGCTCGTGTCCGGGAACTTGATTCCGTCGAGGACAGGGCCTCCAAGCTTCAGGAGATGCTTGGGACGGAGAAGGCTCGCGTGGAGCATCTGGAGAGCGAGGCGGCCATTATGGATGGAGGCTACCGAGGCGGCGAACAAGAAGGCCGCAGATTCCCTAGAGGCTGCCGAGGCGGCGAACAAGAGGGCCACGGACTCCGAAGTCGGTAAGTTTTTTTTGACTTGGGTGCTAGTCGATCGGGGTCGGCTGAATGTTTTTCTGATGCCCCTGTTCTGCTTCTGTAGCCTTCAAAAGCCATCTCAGGAAAGTCGGCGAGCTAGCTGAGGCCTTGCAGGCGGCGGGCTACGTGGCTTGCAAGGCCCTGTGGGAGGACGACCCGGTCCCGGATCACACGAACACGGTGACGGAGCGTCTTCGGCAGGTGCCAGATGAGGCAAAGCGCCAGGTGTCGGAGGCGACGCGATCCGGGGCTGTGCTGTCACTTGCGGTGGCCAAGTCCCATTACCCGCTGCTTGACATGGAGGCGATCGGGGAGGGCTACGCCATCGACGTTCCTGACGAAGACATCCCAGATCTGATGAAGACGGTTGAAGCGGTGGCGAACTCCCTCGTCGACCGTGCTGGGCTATAGGAAAAGACATGTATAATATGTAGGTCAGGTGCTCGGGAAGTCTGAGTGGATACTTGCTACGTATGCTTTGCAATAGATTTGTCTTTTGTCAATTTCCTTTGCGAAAAGATTTGTTCGTGTGTATGTTGGTTTTTTGTGTGTGCTCTAGCCGACCCGTTGTAGCCTCCCTTGCGCAGAGTTTAGCCGTGGGCTGTTTTCCCGTATAGCGAAGGGTTGTGGCGTAAACCGGCAGTCGATAGCAAAGAGTTAACGCCGGACAGTATACACAGTACTAAAATAGTTCGCTCAGGCGAGGAAGCCCGAGTGCGACTTAGCGCATCCAGAGGGTGTGACCGCCGAGTGGTTGCTGTGTGTAGCGAGCCAATCGGGAGCTCCATGATTTGTTACAAGTGGAGCGACAATGTCCTTATTCATATGTTTGGAATGAACAAAAGGTTTAAGCATAGAATCGACGTAGCTGTTCGATGTTCCATGCGTTGGTGATGACATTGCCGTCGTCGTCCTTCAGTCGGTAAGCCCCTGGGAGCAATACCTCAGCAACCACATACGAACCCTCCCATGGTAGAGAGAGTTTGTGTTTGTCTTTGTTGAACTGAACTCGGCGTAAGACCAAGTCACCAACGTTGAACGAGCGACCGCGTACATGCCGACTGTGGTAGCATCGTAGGCCTTGCTGGTACTTGGCCAACCGAAGAAATGCGACCTCGCGTGCTTTTTCGAGCTGATCAACGGCATCTTGCCGTGTTTCCTCCGATGCGGCCTCGGTATAAGCACGGATGCGCGGAAACCCATATTCCAAGTCAATCGGGAGCACAGCCTCGGCCCCATAAAACATGAAGAAAGGCGTGTAACCGGTTGACCGGTTGTGATACGGAGGGCTCCCGAT